>OU343221.1:332078369-332225869 GCA_910596185.1 Chrysanthemum makinoi
TCTAAGCTGAGTTTGTTGCTTCATGTACACGCAATTCTATCATTTTACGTAACTTTGATCAGGGGCCCATGATTTTCAACTTGTGCCGGAGGATTACGCATCTCATGACAGATGTCAATCTATCTGCCGTTAGAGTTATGAAAATATTTTTTTTATGAAACTTAAGTTGGAATGTGTCATTCAAGTAGCTTAATTGCTATCAAAGGATTTCATTTATAGTTGAGGTTTAACTGCAGCCTAATAGCACTTTGGGCTCCATTTTCAAAAAATACATTTGGCCCGCTAAGTCAAAAGAGTGGTCCACTTGTCCCATTGGCATTTGGTGAAATCGCTTTTTACCGTCTTACGTAACTTCCGATGACCGTTATGGCCCTAAGTGTTAGACTCTCCAATAACACTTGCAACTGAGTTACGGCACGCTAAAATCAGGGACGAAACTAGAAGGGCCCGAGCAGGATTGTAGCCTCCTACCCACACCTCCACCACCAATTTTTTGATATATACATTTTATATCTTTAATATATGGGTTAGTCATTTTAATACCAAAAATTTAAGTATAGTGTATATCGGCCTTTTTAAAATACATATTTTTTAAGTTAATCCTTTCACCAACAACGTTCAAGTTCCGTCCCTGGCTGCAATAGTGTAAAATTGAAGTGTTACCCTTACTTGAACTCTAAGTTGGTGATCTAAGCGTAAATAATAATATTTATGACATCATATATTACCGAAAAAAATAAGGATTTTTTTTTCTCCTTAAAGGGATGGGTTTTTAATGAGACACATATACAACCTAAAAAAAATAACATTTTTTTATTAGGTTGCTTCATTGACTAAAATTGGCACTTTGGGAACAACACAACTTTCAAATATTGATTCTAGCATGACTTTTTATATAAACAATGTTACCTGTTTAATTTTTCTTTCAAAATAGGTTAAATTTGGATCTAAGATTAGATTTGTGGTATGTGCGGCCTGTCCAAACCGGATGAGAGTGAATTCGATGACCGGAAAGAAACCACTTATCGTATTAAAACAGACCAACATTTAAGCATAAACCGCACTAACAAACGCCATTTTTTCTCATTTTTTGCATGTTTGTATACTTTAGAAAGTCTTATGCATTTCACAAATGACTTGATCAAAACCTATAAACCCAAACAACTATATTTGAGAATGAAAGCATTCATTCATTTCCATACCTTCAAACCAAACGGCCCCTTTACATAACCTAAACCCATGAAGAATGGTAGGTTTCAAAACCCATAGTGATTCTCTTGTTAAACCAAACACCCCCTTACACAAGCACCCCTAAAAGTACTCATAACCCAAAGTACTTCCTTCCCTTTCAGAAATGTCACTCACATCACTCTCCCGGCCAAACAAAACCCTCCGTCACCTCATCACGGCAACACTCCGTCCATTCTCATCTTCACCATCCCCAACCCATCTCATAAACAGCCTCTCACGCATCCTAAGCGACTACAGACACCCCCAAAACTACATCATTCCCCCTCACCCCATACGCCACCTCCATCACCCCTGGCATCATCGAACAAGTCCTCAAACGCTGCAACAACTTACCCTTCTCAGCCCACTCCCTTTTCACCTGGGCCCAGAACTTACCCACTTTCACCCACAGTAAAAAGAACCACCATATCTTACTAGACATTCTAGGCAGAAGCAAACAGTTTCCTTTAGTATGGGATTTTTTAAACGAGGTTAGAAATAGAAAGGTGTGTGAGATTGGTCATGTTATGTTTGTGTTTGGTTTGTTTTGGGTCGAACTGAACCGAACCGAACCGACTCGAGAACCGAAAATCACTAATACATAAAACCGAAACCAAAGCAAAATGGTTGGTTCAGTCTAATTCGGCTCAGTTTTCCAGTTCAGCTCGGTTCGGTCGGTTTTGTGCTCAGTTCTAATTAGGAATGAAAAACATTCCTTCATTTCCAAACCATCAAACTAAACAACCCCAAACATAATCTAAACCCATGAAAAATGATGGGTTTCAAAACCTATACCCATTCTAAAACCCATAAGATTCCCTACACAAACCAAACACCCCCTAAAAGTACTCATAAACCAAAGCACTTCCTTCCCTAGTCAGAAATGTCACTCACACCACTTTTCGGCCAAACAAAAACCCTCCATCACCTCCTCCCCACAACACTCTGCTCATTCTCATCCTCCTCATCACCATCACCATCCCCAACCCATCTCATAAACAGCCTCTCACGCATCCTAAGCGACTACAGACACCCCCAAAACGACATCATTCCCCCCCACCCCATACGCCCCCCCCATCACCCCTGACATCATCGAACAAGTCCTCAAACGCTGCAACAACTTACCCTTCTCAGCCCACTCCCTTTTCACCTAGGCCCAGAACTTACCCACTTTCACCTACAGTAAAAACAGCCACCATATCTTACTAGACATTCTAGGCAGAAGCAAACAGTTTCCTTTAGTATGGGATTTTTTAAACGAGCTTAGAAATAGAAAGGTGTGTGAGATTGGTCATGTTATGTTTGTGTTTGGTCTGTTTTGGTTTCTTTTGGGTCGAACTGAACCGAACCAAACCGACCCGAGAACCGAAAATCACTAATACCTAAAACCGAAACCAAAGCAAAAATGGTCGGTTCAGTCTAATTCGGCTCAGTTTTCCAGTTCAGCTCGCTTCGGTCTGTTTTGTGCTCAGTTCTAATTAGGAATGAAAAACATTCCTTCATTTCCAAACCGTCAAACTAAACAACCCCAAACATAATCTAAACCCATGAAAAATGATGGGTTTCAAAACCTATACCCATTCTAAAACCAAAAAGATTCCCTATACAAACCAAACACCCCCTAAAAGTACTCATAAACCAAAGCACTTCCTTCCCTAGTCAGAAATGTCACTCACACCACTTTCCGGCCAAACAAAAACCCTCCGTCACCTCCTCACCACAACACTCCGCTCTTTCTCATCCTCCTCATCACCATCACCATCCCCAACCCATCTCATAAACAGCCTCTCACGCATCCTATGCGACTACAGACACCCCCCAAAACGACATCATTCCCCCTCACCCCATACGCCCCCTCCATCACCCCTGACATCATCGAACAAGTCCTCAAACGCTGCAACAACTTACCCTTCTCAGCCCACTCCCTTTTCACCTTGGCCCAGAACTTACCCACTTTCACCCACAGTAAAAACAGCCACCATATCTTACTAGACATTCTAGGCAAAAGCAAACAGTTTCCTTTAGTATGGGATTTTTTAAACGAGGTTAGAAATCAAAAGGTGTGTGAGATTGGTCATGTTATGTTTGTGTTTGGTCTGTTTTGGTCTGTTTTGGGTCGAACTGAACCGAACCGAACCGACCCGAGAACCAAAAATCACTAATACATAAAACCGAAACCAAAGCAAAAATGGTCGGTTCAGTCTAATTCGGCTCAGTTTTCCAGTTCAGCTCGGTTCGGTCGGTTTTGTGCTCAGTTCTAATTAGGAATGAAAAACATTCCTTCATTTCCAAACCGTCAAACTAAACAACCCTAAACATAATCTAAACCCATGAAAAATGATGGGTTTCAAAACCTATACCCATTCTAAAACCCATAAGATTCCCTATACAAACCAAACACCCCCTAAAAGTACTCATAAACCAAAGCACTTCCTTCCCTAGTCAAATGTCACTCACACCACTTTCCGGCCAAACAAAACCCTCCGTCACCTCCTCACCACAACACACGCTCATTCTCATCCTCCTCATCACCATCACCATCCCCAACCCATCTCATAACACCTCTCACGCATCCTAAGCGACTACAGACACCCCCAAAACGACATCATTCCCCTCACCCCATACCCCCCCTCCACACCCCTGACAACATCCAACAAGTCCTCAAACGCCGCAACAACTTACCCCTCTCCGCCCACTACCTTTTCACCTGGCCCAGAACTTACCCACTTTCACCCACAGAAAAACAGCCACCATATCTTACTAGACATTCTAGGCAGAAGCAAACAGTTTCCTTTAGTATGGGATTTTTTAAACGAGGTTAGAAATAAAGGTGTGACATTGGTCATGTTATGTTTGTGTTTGGTCTATTTTGGGTCGAACTGAACCGAACGAACCGAATTCCCGAGAACCGAAAATCACTAATACATAAAACCGAAACCAAAGCAAAAATGGTCGGTTCAGTCTAATTCGGCTCAGTTTTCCAGTTCAGCTCGGTTCGGTCGGTTTTGTGCTCAGTTCTAATTAGGAATGAAAAACATTCCTTCATTTCCAAACCGTTAAACTAAACATTCCCAAACATAATCTAAACCCATGAAAAATGATGGGTTTCAAAACCTATACCCATTCTAAAACCCATAAGATTCCCTACACAAACTAAACACCCCCTAAAAGTACTCATAAACCAAAGCACTTCCTTCTCTAGTCAGAAATGTCACTCACACCACTTTCTGCCCAAACAAAAACCCTCCGTCACCTCCTCACCACAACACTCCGCTCATTCTCATCCTCCTCATCACCATCACCATCCCCAACCCATCTCATAAACAGCCTCTCACGCATCCTAAGCGACTACAGACACCCCCAAAACAATATCATTCCCCCCTCACCCCATACGCCCCCTCCATCACCCCTGACATCATCGAACAAGTCCTCAAACGCTGCAACAACTTACCCTTCTCAGCCCACTCCCTTTTCACCTGGGCCAAGAACTTACCCACTTTCACCCACAGTAAAAACAACCACCATATCTTACTAGACATTCTAGGCAGAAGCAAACAGTTTCCTTTAGTATGGGATTTTTTAAATGAGGTTAGAAATAGAAAGGTGTGTGAGATTGGTCATGTTTTGTTTGTGTTTGGTCTGTTTTGGGTCGAACTGAACCGAACCGAACCGAACCGAGAACCGAAAATCACTAATACATAAAACCGAAACCAAAGCAAAAATGGTCGGTTCAGTCTAATTCGGCTCAGTTTTCCAGTTCAGCTCGGTTCGGTCGGTTTTGTGCTCAGTTCTAATTAGGAATGAAAAACATTCCTTCATTTCCAAACCGTCAAACTAAACAACCCCAAACATAATCTAAACCCATGAAAAATGATGGGTTTCAAAACCTATACCCATTCTAAAACCCATAAGATTCCCTACACAAACCAAACACCCCCTAAAAGTACTCATAAACCAAAGCACTTCCTTCCCTAGTCAGAAATGTGATAACGCTACACGCGTCGTTCGGGGTCAAAGGAACTTCCTTTTCGTCGAGCAAGTTTTTCAACACCCTAGGCAGTGAACCTAATCGTTGTAGTGTAGTATTAGGGTAAGCCACGGGTATTGATATCGTTTTCTAGGGGAATAGGAATGCTAGTGAGAAGTTACTACGCTAAGGTTGGGGTTGAGGAAGATTATTTTTTTTTATCTTTTTTTGTTTTTTTTGGGAAATGGAAAGGTACGAATCTCGGGGTTTGGATTTGGGGGTTGGTATTTCTACCGATTACTCTACTTATCTAATTATCTAATCTAGGTGTATGTAGTCTATGTCTAATTATTGTGTGCTCGTATGATAGTTTAAAGATGTGTTCACTTAGGTTTTATTACTCCTTAATTATCTCCTATTGATGGTTGAATTGTCACGTCCTTATTCTTAATCGCGTTGTGTGTCTAAAGTTGTAGGGTATGCGTTTATCCCTAACTATTTGAACTTACCAAAGGGTCTCGTCTACAAAGCCCTCTAGGGATTATAGACTCTAACTCTAAGGCACTCTTTGTGTGGTTTATCCTACAACTACTCTAAGTGCTATAATCTAAGGTTCACAAAGATTAATCAAGCATTAATTACACAACGAATGACCTATCGCATTACTAGATCATTAATCAATTAAGATAAGAGACAACCAATCAATATTTAATAATTAAGTTTCATATTCCCTAAGCAAACACACAAGTAAATTAGCCGACATGGAGAACATGCAAGCATACACACAAATAATTGAAGATATAATTGAATTAATGAAGTAAAACACTTATCTTGATGTAAGATAGGGTTTGGAACCCTAAATACTGTACAAGACACCTTGGTTCGTTTAGGTTTTACTCCAAAAGACTATACACTAATTCGAAAATTCGGATTCTATATATAAGATTACATATGTGACGGCGTCACCTTATGATTTGTGACGCCGTCGGGTCGCCGTCATTAGGGTTTCGTCTTGGCCACGCGAATTCTTGCGACGGCATCACCTTGTGCTTGTGACGTCGTCCTCTTCGGGCTTCTGACGCCATTCTGGATCAAATCTAGGTCGTCTGAGTTGCCACGCCAACTCTTTAAAGCCTGACACCGTCACTTGAAAATAAGAAATTTGGCTTCTGTTCGTCACACAAAATGCTCCGACGGTGTCGCAGTTAAGCAGTGACGCCATCACCTTGTATTTCAGCAGCTTGAGTGTCTCGATTCTTGACTTTGGCCATTTTCTTCGTATATCCGCGCTTTTCGTCCAAATAAGTGCCATTACAGACAGCATTTGCCTTCAAGAGACCTAAAAGTGAAAATGAAACGATATTAAGTAATAACGATACAAAGTGATCAAATAAGGGCTTAAATGACCCCTCAAAAAGGTACATTTTAAAACCTTATCAAAATGTCACTCACACCACTTTCCGGCCAAACAAAAACCCTCTGTCACCTCCTCACCACAACACTCCGCTCATTCTCATCCTCCTCATCACCATCACCATCCCCAACCCATCTCATAAACAGCCTCTCACGCATCCTAAGCGACTACAGACACCCCCAAAACAACATCATTACCCCTCACCCCATACGCCCCCTCCATCACCCCTGACATCATCGAACAAGTCCTCAAACGCTGCAACAACTTACCCTTCTCAGCCCATCCCTTTTCACCTTGCCTAGAACTTACCCACTCACCCACAGAAAAAACAACCACCATATCTTACTAGACATTCTAGGCAGAAGCAAACAGTTTCCTTTAGTATGGGATTTTTTAAACGAGGTTAGAAATAGAAAGGTGTGTGAGATTGGTCATGTTATGTTTGTTTTTAGTCTGTTTTTGGTCAAACTGAACCGAATCGAGAACCGAAAATCACTAATACATAAAACCGAAACCAAAGCAAAAATGGTCGTTCTAATCCAATTCGCTCAGTTTTCCAGCCAAATTCATCGTTCGGTCGGTTTTGTGCTCAGTTCTAATTAGGAATGAAAAACATTCCTTCATTTCCAAACCGTCAAACTAAACAACCCCAAACATAATCTAAACCCATGAAAAATGATGGGTTTCAAAACCTATACCCATTCTAAAACCCATAAGATTCCCTACACAAACCAAACACCCCCTAAAAGTACTCACAAACCAAAGCACTTCCTTCTCTAGTGATAACGCTACACGCGTCGTTCGGGGTCAAAGGAACTTCCTTTTCTTCGAGCAAGTTTTATAACACCCTAGGCAGTGAACCTAATCGTTGTAGTGTAGTAATTAGGGTAAGCCACGGGTATTGATATCGTTCTCTAGGGGAATAGGAATGCTAGTAGGGAGTTACTACGCTAAGGTTAAGGTTGAGGAAGATTATTTTTTATCTTTTTATATTTTATGAAAATGGAAAGGTACGAATCTCGGTATTGGATTCGGGGGTTGGTATTTCTTCCGATTACTCTACTATTATCTAATTATCTAAACTAAGGTTGTGGGAGTCTATGTCTAATTAATGTGTGCTCGTATGATAGTTTAAAGATGTTTTTACTTAGTTTGTATTACTCCTTAATTATCTCCTATTGATGGTTGAGTGTCACGTCTTATTCCTAGTTGCGTTGTGTGTCTAAAGTTGTAGGGTATGCGTTTCTCCCTAACTCTTCGAACTTACCAAAGGGTCTTATCTACAAACCCACTAGAGATTATAGACTCCTACTCTAAGGCGCTCTTCGGATGGTTTAGCCTACAATTACTCAGGTAATTATACTCTAAGGTTCACAAAGATGAATCAAGCATTACGTGCACAACGAATGACCTATCGCATTACTAGATCATTAATCAACTAAGATAAGAAACAACCAATCAATATTCAATAATTAAGTTTCATACTTCCTAAGCAAACACACAAATAAATTAGCCGGACATGGAGAACATGCAAGCATACACACAAATAATCAAAGACATAATTGAATTAATGAAGTAAAGACTTATCTTGATGTAAGATAGGGTTTAAAACCCTAAAATATTGTACAAGACACCTTAGGTTCGGTTTTAGGTTTTTACTCCAAAGACTCTCCACCAAAGACTGAAAAATTCGGATTCTATATATAAGATTACAATTGCGACGGCGTCACCTTATGTTTAGTGACGCCGTCGTGTCGCCGCCATTAGGGTTTCGTCTTGGCCACGTTAACCTTCCGACGGCGTCACCTTATGTCCGTGACGCCGTCCTCTTCAGCTTCTGACGTCGTCTGGATTGCATCTAGGCCGTCTGAGTAGCGGCGGCCTACTCTTTCACCACCACTAGACGCCGTCTCTTGAAAACACGAGTTTTGGGTTCTGTCCCGTCACAATAATTTTGGGACGGCGTCGCCAATAGCACCTGACGCCGTCGCCTTCTACTTTCAGCAACTGTGAGTGTCTCGATTTCGACTTTGGCCATTTTCTTCATATATTCGCGCCTTTTCGTCCAAATAAGTGCCATTCCAGCATTTTGCCTTCACGAGACCTAAAAAGTGAAAAGGAACGATATTAAGCAATAACGGATACAAAAGTGATCAAATAAGGACTTAAACGACCCCTCAAAATGGTACCTTTTAAAACCTTATCAAATATCCCTACACTTGTTATTTGCTTATCCTCAAGCAAATGTGCTTTTAGCCAATTAATTTATAAGTTAGGGGTCATGAAGCATTAATTCAAAACGGTCCACAACACATATAAGCCCCGCAAAAGTCATAACAAGCACGGAAATTACATACTAGCACCTCACATGGGGTGTTTGGATACTCACATCTCTCTCGGGTGTATAAATGAAATATAACAATATAGGAAATGGAAGATAAACACTCATTAACCGGTCCTAGTACATAGATTACCATAGGCTTGAGAATAGATCAAACCTCCATCGCTTTGGCGTAAGCAGCTAGGAAAGACTATCAAAGAGGTCTTTAAAGGGTTGTAACGTTAGGCATACGGTAGGGAAATAAGGGTTTGGTGGGATAGGCTATTTAGTGGTGGTAAGTCAAAAATCTCTATGTTAAATGCATATGAAGAATGGCATTGCTAAGCCAAGACTCGACACTTCTAAACTCTAGATAACTGAAATAAACAAACATAAAATTAAAGGATAGATGTAGGATGGTAGCCCGTATGTTTTTTTTTTTTTTTCATACTCTATTTTTTTTCTTCTTTTTCTCTTTTTCTATTTTTTTTTCGATTTTTTTTTTTTTTTCATACACTTTTACTCTACCATCCTCTAAGATAACATCAAAATACTAGGGATTTATAAGCATATCCCTACACTTGAGTTTTTATTACTCTAACACTAATTTGACCCGAATTGAAAAGATCAAAACACTTGGGGTACATTATTACACAAACAAAGGGAATTTGAATTTAACGTTCCCTTCCCGTCATTTCATAAACTTTAACTTTTCCCATGAATCCCAATCATCCCAAAACTGTATACAAAGGATATGACTCGACTTAGCAACTTATGCAAGCAACCAGATAATTGAACTAAGGGTTTAGGGTGATAACAAACATTTGCACTAAAAGTGAGTGCATAAGGGGTAGGCTAAGGCGATTTGGGTGTATATTTGGGAGTGGGGTGTAAACAATGCTCTTCATTGATATTCCGGAAAACCGAAACATCACGAGAACCGCGAAAAGGATAGGCTCTGAGGGGTTAACTAGGGGTATCGTGTACTAAAAATGAGTACAACGCAAAGGGTGTGGGGGAATTACTCAACCGATATGGAAGAAGTAATTATATTACAGGTATCAAACAAGGGTTATCCTAATGCCTCTTATCATTTAGTTATTCCTAACTACACAAGTGTAGCCTCACTTGCGATCTCGGAATGCATCACAAAACAAGTTCTAGAATCTATTATACTACCGGTTCACACTCTAAGCATTAAAGATGAATGCTTTAATTCCTACTAATCTAAGGGCGATCCTCACATTTTGGGTGAAATTTGGGTGGTAAGGGTTTTTGTGCTAATCATGCAACTTCCTATCCATGAGACGCTTTTGTTAAGACTAATGGCCCACTCCTATATGTCATGAAAAATTTTAAATTTGGTGCCAAAATTACCCTAACCAACATTTTCTCATGGTTTATTACACAATCACAATTGGACAAAGCAAATAGTCAAGGATAAGCATAGTTTCAAAGTTCCCGTTTTATTTTCCCTCCCTACACTTAAACTGAACATTGTCCCCAATGTTCCCCGAAAGTATCAAAGTTATGATAAAAGAAGGTAATCAAAAACGAAAGAAACTAGTACTCCCCTGATTAGCTCGGTAGGATCCGTGTAAAGTGGTGGTTAAACTCTTTTCCAAGAAGAATTATTGCGTGAAAAGCTCCTTCCAATCTTATGTAACTTCTTCTTGACAAACTAAACCTGCACATTTGAAGAAAACAAACGAAACCTTCGCGTAAAATCGGCGGTAATAATATATATAAGACTCGATTTAAACTAGGATATAATGCTTGTGGAATGGATGTTTACAGAATTTCTAAGAAAATTAAGACCTGGAAAATTCCAAAAATTTATAAGTAGCTCAGAAAACGAGAAAAAAGTAATCTGATGTTTTTACTCCTTCCTGACGCCGTCAGGTTGCAATCCTGACGCCGTCAGGTTATCCTGACAAAAACTGGTCTGCGATTTTCTGGAAAAAATTCTGGAAAATTTACATCTTTAGAATCTGGAAAAATTTCTGCAAAACATCCATTATGACTCGATACAAGCATTTGACTCGAACAAACAAACATAAATATCTTTTAATTAATTGTTATTCTCATGTTTACGTTTCTTTTGAAAACGTGTGTAATCCTCCCTACACTTATCCCTTATGTAAAATACCTTTATATGCAATTAAGACGAAGTTAAAAACAAAATAAAGCATTTTTACAAATTTAAACATGAGAATAAACAATCGATAAAAGATATACGACACACAAATGAAAATGAAAAACAAATACACATGGGTTGCCTCCCAAGAAGCGCTTGTTTTTGTTCGAGTCACGAGCCTGACTCTACCCTTATTTAACAGATAAAGGGGAAGTTTTTCCTACACTTAAGTTTAAGTGCGGGTGATAGTAGCAATACACACCCTTAGGGTGGAAATTTGCTACGTGAGGAGAGGGTAATGGGTGATTTATATGCTCAAAGGAGTGTGCTCCATTCATTATAACCTTACCTAAGTCTATTGGTGTAGCGGGTGAATCAAATCTCCCTCCTAAAAATGGATCATCTTCTATCAACTTCAAAAGATTCTTAGTTAAGGATCCATCTTGACCTAATAAACCCGGTTTAAACCCATAGTGTTTCTTGTTATCAACCATGAATGGGTGATATAAGTGTGTAAGGTCATGGGTTACTCCTATATTAGCTTCCACTCTACATGGCCTAGAATCTACCACCTTTATCAAGCAACTACCCGGACTATCTATTTTGATGGGTGGATTGGGGCCGAATTCAATTCCAAGATTCACATCTAAAGACGGAAAATTGGGTAAGGTTTTTAAGTGAGGCTCCGGTTCATCAAAATTAGGAACTTCCCTAGGACTAAGAGAGAGGTCATGACAACAAGCATCTAAACCTACATTCTCTAGTGGCATTTGGTCCAAAGGTTCTATATCAATCGGGGTTCCTATAGTCTCTTCTACTTCTTCCGGGTAAGTTATAGGCGATGTGTGTTCCTCAAGTGATGGTAGGACTTGTGGGTTATCCGATGGGATTGGATTTTCTACTCTATCCTCCATCTTATCAAGATCACTTATGTATTCATTTTGTACTGTGGTAGCGCCTAACCATGACATGCACCTTGGTACCTCAACTCTAATCATCTCCTTCCTAAACAACCTTTCCGACCGAAGTTTCCAAATTGAAAATAGGTCTAAAGATTCGTTTTTTGGGTCCCATGTTCCACTTCTGAATTGGGCGTGAATCTCAAAGGTTTCCCATGCAATTCGAACACCACGTCCCCAAATATCCCCATCCGCTACATAGTCAAGTCTCCTTTGGGTTTCGTGGGCGATACGAGTGTAAAAGAATTGTAGAGGAAACAGTAAGTCAATACCATGATAAAGGACTTTTTGTAATAAATATTTAATTCGAGTCCAAGCCTCAGGAAATGATTCATCATGATGTTGCTGGAACCTCAAGATCTCATTTTGGAGTAGAAAGGGTAGATTATGTAGTGGATTTCGTTGATTGGGTGAAAGTTTTGGCAGATTCGCGTTCTCCATAACCGCTAACGGAATAATCAATGAAAATGGTTACGAACAAAGGTCACGAAGAAGGGGGATAGACTATGAGAAAGCTAAGAATGAGAAAAAATTTACTTGATAGGAATCAAGCAAAGAACCTAAACGAGGTGGACTACTAACTAGCTATTCTATTCCCCGGCAGCGGCGCCAAAAACTTGATAACGCTACACGCGTCGTTCGGGGTCAAAGGAACTTCCTTTTCTTCGAGCAAGTTTTATAACACCCTAGGCAGTGAACCTAATCGTTGTAGTGTAGTAATTAGGGTAAGCCACGGGTATTGATATCGTTCTCTAGGGGAATAGGAATGCTAGTAGGGAGTTACTACGCTAAGGTTAAGGTTGAGGAAGATTATTTTTTATCTTTTTATATTTTATGAAAATGGAAAGGTACGAATCTCGGGTATTGGATTTGGGGGGTTGGTATTTCTACCGATTACTCTACTATTATCTAATTATCTAAACTAAGGTTGTGGGAGTCTATGTCTAATTAATGTGTGCTCGTATGATAGTTTAAAGATGTGTTTACTTAGTTTGTATTACTCCTTAATTATCTCCTATTGATGGTTGAGTGTCACGTCTTATTCCTAGTTGCGTTGTGTGTCTAAAGTTGTAGGGTATGCGTTTCTCCCTAACTCTTCGAACTTACCAAAGGGTCTTGTCTACAAACCCACTAGAGATTATAGACTCCTACTCTAAGACGCTCTTCGGATGGTTTAGCCTACAATTACTCAGGTAATTATACTCTAAGGTTCACAAAGATGAATCAAGCATTACGTGCACAACGAATGACCTATCGCATTACTAGATCATTAATCAACTAAGATAAGAAACAACCAATCAATATTCAATAATTAAGTTTCATACTTCCTAAGCAAACACACAAATAAATTAGCCGGACATGGAGAACATGCAAGCATACACACAAATAATCAAAGACATAATTGAATTAATGAAGTAAAGACTTATCTTGATGTAAGATAGGGTTTAAAACCCTAAAATACTGTACAAGACACCTTAGGTTCGGTTTTAGGTTTTTACTCCAAAGACTCTCCACCAAAGACTGAAAAATTCGGATTCTATATATAAGATTACAATTGCGACGGCGTCACCTTATGTTTAGTGACGCCGTCGTGTCGCCGCCATTAGGGTTTCGTCTTGGCCACGTTAACCTTGTGACGGCGTCACCTTATGTCCGTGACGCCGTCCTCTTCAGCTTCTGACGTCGTCTGGATTGCATCTAGGCCGTCTGAGTAGCGACGGCCTACTCTCTCACCACTAGACGCCGTCTCTTGAAAATACGAGTTTTGGGTTCTGTCCCGTCACAATAATTTTGGGACGGCGTCGCCAATAGCACCTGACGCCGTCGCCTTCTACTTTCAGCAACTGTGAGTGTCTCGATTTCGACTTTGGCCATTTTCTTCATATATTCGCGCCTTTTCGTCCAAATAAGTGCCATTCCAGCATTTTGCCTTCACGAGACCTAAAAAGTGAAAAGGAACGATATTAAGCAATAACGGATACAAAAGTGATCAAATAAGGACTTAAATGACCCCTCAAAATGGTACCTTTTAAAACCTTATCACCTAGTCAGAAATGTGATAACGCTACACGCGTCGTTCGGGGTCAAAGGAACTTCCTTTTCGTCGAGCAAGTTTTTCAACACCCTAGGCAGTGAACCTAATCGTTGTAGTGTAGTATTAGGGTAAGCCACGGGTATTGATATCGTTTTCTAGGGGAATAGGAATGCTAGTGAGAAGTTACTACGCTAAGGTTGGGGTTGAGGAAGATTATTTTTTTATCTTTTTTCTGTTTTTTTTGGGAAATGGAAAGGTACGAATCTCGGGGTTTGGATTTGGGGGTTGGTATTTCTACCGATTACTCTACTTATCTAATTATCTAATCTAAGGTGTATGTAGCCTATGTCTAATTATTGTGTGCTCGTATGATAGTTTAAAGATGTGTTCACTTAGGTTTTATTACTCCTTAATTATCTCCTATTGATGGTTGAATTTTCACGTCCTTATTCTTAATCGCGTTGTGTGTCTAAAGTTGTAGGGTATGCGTTTATCCCTAACTATTTGAACTTACCAAAGGGTCTCGTCTACAAAGCCCTCTAGGGATTATAAACTCTAACTCTAAGGCACTCTTTGTGTGGTTTATCCTACAACTACTCTAAGTGCTATAGTCTAAGGTTCACAAAGATTAATCAAGCATTAATTACACAACGAATGACCTATCGCATTACTAGATCATTAATCAATTAAGATAAGAGACAACCAATCAATATTTAATAATTAAGTTTCATATTCCCTAAGCAAACACACAAGTAAATTAGCCGGACATGGAGAACATGCAAGCATACACACAAATAATTGAAGATATAATTGAATTAATGAAGTAAAACACTTATCTTGATGTAAGATAGGGTTTGGAACCCTAAAATACTGTACAAGACAGCCTTGGTTCGGTTTAGGTTTTTACACCTAAAGACTATACACTAATACTGAAAAATTCGGATTCTATATATAAGATTACATATGCGATGGCGTCACCTTATGATTTGTGACGCCGTCGGGTCGCCGTCATTAGGGTTTCGTCTTGGCCACGTTAGTCTTGCGACGGCATCACCTTGTGCTTGTGACGTCGTCCTCTTCAGCTTCTGACGCCATTCTGGATCAAATCTAGGTCGTCTGAGTTGCCACGGCCTACTCTTTTAAAGCCTGACACCGTCACTTGAAAATAAGAAATTTGGCTTCTGTGTCGTCACAAAATGCTCCGATGGTGTCGCAGTTAAGCAGTGACGCCATCACCTTGTATTTCAGCAGCTTGAGTGTCTCGATTCTTGACTTTGGCCATTTTCTTCGTATATCCGCGCCTTTTCGTCCAAATAAGTGCCATTACAGCAATTTGCCTTCAAGAGACCTAAAAAGTGAAAATGAACGATATTAAGTAATAACGGATACAAAAGTGATCAAATAAGGGCTTAAACGACCCCTCAAAAAGGTACATTTTAAAACCTTATCAAAATGTCACTCACACCACTTTCCGGCCAAACAAAAACCCTCCGTCACCTCCTCACCACAACACTCCGCTCATTCTCATCCTCCTCATCACCATCACCATCCCCAACCCATCTCATAAACAGCCTCTCACGCATCCTAAGCGACTACAGACACCCCCAAAACGACATCATTCCCCGTCACCCCATACGCCCCCTCCATCACCCCTAACATCATCGAACAAGTCCTCAAACGCTGCAATAACTTACCCTTCTCAGCCCACTCCCTTTTTACCTCGGCCCAGAACTTACCCACTCTCACCCACAGTAAAAACAGCCATCATATCTTACTAGACATTCTAGGCAGAAGCAAACAGTTTCCTTTAGTATGGGATTTTTTAAACGAGGTTAGAAATAGAAAGGTGTGTGAGATTGGTCATGTTATGTTTGTGTTTGGTCTGTTTTGGGTCGAACTGAACCGAACCGAACCGACCCGAGAACCAAAAATCACTAATACATAAAACCGAAACCAAAGCAAAAATGGTCGGTTCAGTCTAATTCGGCTCAGTTTTCCAGTTCAGCTCGGTTCGGTCGGTTTTGTGCTCAGTTCTAATTAGGAATGAAAAACATTCCTTCATTTCCAAACCGTCAAACTAAACAACCCCAAACATAATCTAAACCCATGAAAAATGATGGGTTTCAAAACCTATACCCATTCTAAAACCCATAAGATTCCCTACACAAACCAAACACCCCCTAAAAGTACTCATAAACCAAAGCACTTCCTTCCCTAGTCAGAAATGTCACTCACACCACTTTCCGGCCAAACAAAAACCCTCTGTCACCTCCTCACCACAACACTCCGCTCATTCTCATCATCCTCATCACTTTCACCATCCCCAACCCATCTCATAAACAGCCTCTCACGCATCCTAAGCGACTACAGACACCGCCAAAACGACATCATTCCCCCTCACCCCATACGCCCCCTCCATCACCCCAGAAATCATCGAACAAGTCCTCAAACGCTGCAACAACTTACCCTTATCAGCCCACTCCCTTTTCACCTGGCTCCTGAACTTACCCACTTTCACCCACAGTAAAAACAGCCACCATATCTTACTAGACATTCTAGGCAGAAGCAAACAGTTTCCTTTAGTATGGGATTTTTTAAACGAGGTTAGAAATAGAAAGGTGTGTGAGATTGGTCATGTTTTGTTTGTGTTTGGTCTGTTTTGGTCTGTTTTGGGTCGAACTGAACCGAACCGAACCGACCCGAGAACCGAAAATCACTAATACATAAAACCGAAACCAAAGCAAAAATGGTCGGTTCAGTCTAATTCGGCTCAGTTTTCCAGTTCAGCTCGGTTCGGTCGGTTTTGTGCTCAGTTCTAATTAGGAATGAAAAACATTCCTTCATTTCCAAACCGTCAAACTAAACAACCCCAAACATAATCTAAACCCATGAAAAATGATGGGTTTCAAAACCTATACCCATTCTAAAACCCATAAGATTCCCTACACAAACCAAACACCCCCTAAAAGTACTCATAAACCAAAGCACTTCCTTCCCTAGTCAGAAATGTCACTCACACCACTTTCCGGCCAAACAAAAACCCTCCGTCACCTCCTCACCACAACACTCCGCTCATTCTCATCCTCCTCATCACCATCACCATCCCCAACCCATCTCATAAACAGCCTCTCACGCATCCTAAGCGACTACAGACACCCCCAAAACGACATCATTCCCCCTCACCCATACGCCCCCTCCATCACCCCTGACATCATCGAACAAGTCCTCAAACGCTGCAACAACTTACCCTTCTCAGCCCACTCCCTTTTCACCTGGGCCCAGAACTTACCCACTTTCACCCACAGTAAAAACAGCCACCATATCTTACTAGACATTCTAGGCAGAAGCAAACAGTTTCCTTTAGTATGGGATTTTTTAAACGAGGTTAGAAATAGAAAGGTGTGTGAGATTGGTCATGTTATGTTTGTGTTTGGTCTGTTTTGGGTCGAACTGAACCGAACCGAACCGACCCGAGAACCGAAAATCACTAATACATAAAACCGAAACCAAAGCAAAAATGGTCGGTTCAGTCTAATTCGGCTCAGTTTCCCAGTTCAGCTTGGTTCGGTTGGTTTTGTGCTCAGTTCTAATTAGGAATGAAAAACATTCCTTCATTTCCAAACCGACAAACTAAACAACCCCAAACATAATCTAAACCCATGAAAAATGATGGGTTTCAGAACCTATACCCATTCTAAAACCCATAAGATTCCTTACACAAACCAAACACCCCCTAAAAGTACTCATAAACCAAAGCACTTCCTTCCCTAGTCATAAATGTCACTCACACCACTTTCCAGCCAAACAAAAACCCTCCGTCACCTCCTCACCACAACACTCCGCTCATTCT
The DNA here is from genome assembly GCA_910596185.1 of Chrysanthemum makinoi. Taxonomy (NCBI): domain Eukaryota; kingdom Viridiplantae; phylum Streptophyta; class Magnoliopsida; order Asterales; family Asteraceae; genus Chrysanthemum; species Chrysanthemum makinoi. The sequence goes on from OU343221.1 coordinate 332,096,282, forward strand.
CATCCTCCTCATCACCATCACCATCCCAACCCATCTCATAAACAGCCTCTCACGCATCCTAAGCGACTACAGACACCCCCAAAACGACATCATTCCCCCTCACCCCATACGCCCCCTTCATCACCCCTGACATCATCGAACAAGTCCCCAAACGCTGCAACAACTTACCCTTCTCAGCCCACTCCCTTTTCACCTGGGCCCAGAACTTACCCACTTTCACCCACAGTAAAAACAGCCACCATATCTTACTAGACATTCTAGGCAGAAGCAAATAGTTTCCTTTAGTATGGGACGTTTTAAACGAGGTTAAAAATATGAAGGTGTGTGAGATTGGTTATGTTATGCTTTGGGTTATTTTTAGTAACTATGCTAGGGCGAACTTGCCTTTGGAGGCTATCAGGGCTTTTAAGAATATGGCACTTTATGGGGTGGAGGCTAGGGTTGAGGATTTAGATCATTTGTTGTATATTTTGTGTAAGAGGAGGCATGTTAGAGAAAGTCAAGTTTTTTTCGATGAGGTTAAGAGTGTGTATAATCTGAGTGTGAAGACGTATAGTATTTGTGAGTGGGTGGGGGTTTGTGGGCGAGTCGGGTGAGGCGCGGAAAGTGTTTGATGAGGGGTTTGAGTGTGGATGTGCATGCGTTTAATAGTGTGTTGTAGAGTTTGTGTAAAGGCGGCGAGGTTGATGAGGTGCGGAGATTGTTTAGGGAGATGAGAGGGAAAGGGCTTGAGCCGGATACGTTTAGTTATAATGTTTTTGTCCATGCGGCGTGTGAGGCGGATGCAGTGCATTCGGCGTTTAGAGTGCTTGATAGGATGAAAAGGTACGGGCTTGTTCCGAATGTGTTTACTTATAATGCGATTATTAATAGGTTGTGTAAGAATGATAAAGTTTAAGAGGCGTATGAGCTTTTGGATGAGATGATTGAGAGGAATGTGAAACCGGATGTGTGGAGTTATAATGCTATCCTGTCTTTTCATTTTAATCGGTTGGAGGTTAACATGGCTACTAAGTTGGTGTCGAGGATGGACGTGGACTCGTGTGACCCTGATCGGCATACTTATAATATGTTGCTTAAGATGTTGATTAGAGTAGGGAGGTTTGATAGGGTCACGAGCGTATGGAATAAGATGATAGATAAGGGGTTTCATCCATCAGCTTCAACTTATGAGGTTATGGTTCATGGTCTTTGTCGGAAGAAAGGGAAGTTGGAGGATGCGTGTCAGTATTTTGAAATGATGGTAGATGATGGCATACCGCCACACTCATCGACTTGTAAACTTTTAAGGAATAAGATAATAGGATTGGGGTTTGCAGAACAAGTAGAGATACTTACAGATAAGATGGAATGAAGCACTTCCTGTACCATACAAGATCTTTCAAGTGTTATGAGAGGTAATCGGAAGAATATAAAGCCCTCAAAGGAAGAAGACAGTTCTGAAGAGAGCGATTATTGATACTAGAGAGGATGAATGTTGTTATCAAAACATTTTTGTTAGTTGATTATGTGAGGCAATTTGCAGTTGCAGGATTACTATAGTTTTGTTTTCAAGTTATCTTGAAACTGTTTCAACCACTTGAACATGTTCATTTGGATGCTGAGTGTATAAACTTTGATACTTGAACATGCGCCTAATCGTTAATGGTGAAAGCCAGAATGGCAGTATCCTAAGTTCCCAACTTATCTCGTGTTACCTGTCTTATATCTATATTTGAGATTGATGATTTTAACACACATTTAACAACCCAATTTTGGACAAACTAACATGTATCCTCAGACATATTTACTTGACATGGAGTTAAGTTCATCAATTAATCGTTCAATTAACAAGTATGATTGTTTTTGTGGTGTTAATTCGTTATAAAATAACATCCAAAAAATATAACATGACCGCGTATAGGTCATGTTGACATTTCATTTTTATACAGGTTTATTTATGTTCGCTTCTATGGTTCAACGAGTGTTCTTGAAAAAATCGACTGAGATTCAAACATCAAGTTTCTGGTAAGTATAGATTTGGACCTTAAGGCCAATTAATCGGCAAGGTGTAAGCCCATCACCACATGACTCAAAACGGATAAAACTTTATCATTTTTTTTAAGGTTGGTGTGCTCACATTAACACTTTTTGCACTAAGAAGGATCCGAACTTGAAACCTCACACATTTCAGTGATGATAGTTACAAGTAATTATATAAGTTGAGTATGTGAAAAATGTTAAAAGGTCGATCAACGTGCTTTGGACGGGTAATCAAATGGGTCTTTTTTTTTCTATGTTCATGTTATATGGGAATAACAAGTCTTCAAACTTTCATGTACAGAGCTTAACCCAAGTATAATGTAACCATTTCTAACCTTTTTCTTAGTTACTCTAGTATGTTATGAAAAATATCATGGCACTTATTGGCTAGTCATTTTGGTTAGAGAGGGACAATTTCATAATTCCCTTACGAAAACATGAAAAATTCATATTTATCCAAATTATGCTTTAAAAGCATTGTGCATAATTCATTTGGTGGTCGTATGTTGGATATATATAAAATGGGTTTTGCTAAACACTGCCCACTAGGCAATGATTAAGGCACATCAAACAATCCATTCTTTTTATATTTAAAGTAATTATGCATTTAGTGAACATATAAATTAACTCACAAAATTCAAATATCTTTAACCTTAAGAAATTAATTGGTTAGATTATGATTTTTATTGCATTTTTTCAAAAGTTGTATCCAAACGTGGCAACTCATAGTACTAACAAAATACTGAGATACCCATACAAGTCCTTTCACCGCGTTTAGTAAAAAAGATACAAAACACCCAAACTTAATCTCCAGAAGCCAGATTTGTTGTTGTATAATCGGCAAGTATAAAAGCTTCTTCATATTGTTTCTGAGATTGAAATAATAATTAGAGTCGTATGAATCAAATGCTATAAGTCTTGGTGAAGAAACCATTGCTAACCCTCAGTTTGATGACTATAATCCTACTGCTCCTAGTCATCTCATTATCTCCTTCACTTTTTTCTCAGATCCCTCTCTATTATGCCACGTAAGTCCTTACTATTACTTTCTTTAAATAAAAGTTTCATATATATATATATATATATATATATATATATATATATATATATATATATATATATATATATATATATATATATATATATATATATATATGTAACTGATTTTGGTTGGATCTATTTGTAGTGGTGGTGAAACAGTGGAAACTGTGCTCAGTCCTAATTAGGAATGAAAAACATTCCTTCATTTCCAAACCCTCAAACTAAACAACCCCAAACATAATCTAAACCCATGAAAAATGATGGGTTATACCCATAAGATTCCCTACACAAACCAAACACCCCCTAAAAGTACTCATAAACCAAAGCACTTCCTTCCCTAGTCAGAAATGTCACTCACACCACTTTCCGGCCAAACAAAAACCCTCCGTCACCTCCTCACCACAACACTCCGCTCATTCTCATCCTCCTCATCACCATCACCATCCCCAACCCATCTCATAAACAGCCTCTCACGCATCCTAAGCGACTACAGACACCCCCAAAACGACATCATTCCCCCTCACCCCATACGCCCCCTCCATCACCCCTGACATCATCGAACAAGTCCTCAAACGCTGCAACAACTTACCCTTCTCAGCCCACTCCCTTTTCACCTGGGCCCAGAACTTACCCACTTTCACCCACAGTAAAAACAGCCACCATATCTTACTAGACATTCTAGGCAGAAGCAAACAGTTTCCTTTAGTATGGGACTTTTTAAATGAGGTTAAAAATAGAAAGGTGTGTGAGATTGGTCATGTTATGCTTTGGGTTATTTTTAGTAACTATGCTAGAGCGAACTTGCCTTTGGAGGCTATCAGGGCTTTTAAGAATATGGGTCTTTATGGGTTGGAGGCTAGGGTTGAGGATTTGGATCATTTGTTGTATGTTTTGTATAAAAGGAGGCATGTTAGAGAAGGTCAAGTTTTTTTCGATGAGGTTAAGAGTGTGTATAATCCGAGTGTGAAGACGTATAGTATTTGTGAGGGGGTGGGGGTTTGTGGGCGAGTCGGGTGAGGCGCGGAAAGTGTTTGATGAGATGGTAATGAGGGGTTTGAGTGTGGATGTGCATGCGTTTAATAATGTGTTGTAGAGTTTGTGTAAAGGCGGCGAGGTTGATGAGGCGCAGAGATTGTTTAGGGAGATGAGAGGGAAAGGGCTTGAGCCGGATGCGTTTAGTTATAGTGTTTTTGTCCATGCGGCGTGTGAGGCGGATGATGTGCATTCGGCGTTTAGAGTGCTTGATAGGATGAAAAGGTACGGGCTTGTTCCGAATGTGTTTACTTATAATGCGATTATTAATAGGTTGTGTAAGAATGATAAAGTTGAAGAGGCGTATGAGCTTTTGGATGAGATGATTAAGAGGAATGTGAAACCGGATGTGTGGAGTTATAATGCTATCCTGTCTTTTCATTGTAATCGGTTGGAGGTTAACATGGCTACTAAGTTGGTGTCGAGGATGGACGTGGACTCGTGTGACCCTGATCGACATACTTATAATATGTATGCTGCTTAAGATGTTGATTAGAGTAGGGAGGTTTGATAGGGTCACGAGCGTATGGAATAAGATGATAGATAAGGGGTTTCATCCATCAGCTTCAACTTATTCGGTTATGGTTCATGGTCTTTGTCGGAAGAAAGGGAAGTTGGAGGATGCGTGTCAGTATTTTGAAATGATGGTTGATGATGGCATACCGCCACACTCATCGACTTGTGAACTTTTAAGGAATAAGATAATAGGATTGGGGTTTGCAGAAAAAGTAATGATACTTGCAGATAAGATGGAAAGAAGCACTTCATGTACCATACAAGATATTTCAAGTGTTATGAGAGGTAATCGGAAGAATATAAAGCCCTCAAAGGAAGAAGACAGTTCTGAAGAGAGCGATTATTGATACTAGAGAGGATTAATGATGTTATCAAAACATTTTTGTTAGTTGATTATATGAGGCAATTTGCAGTTGCAGGATTACTATAGTTTTGTTTTCAAGTTATCTTGAAATTGTTTCAACCACTTGAACATGTTCATTTGGATGCTTAGTGTATAAACTTTGATACTTGAACATGCGCCTAATCGTTAATGGTGAAAGCCAGAATGGCAGTATCCTAAGTTCCCAACTTATCTCGAGTTACCTGTCTTATATCTATATTTGTGATTGATGATTTTAACACACATTTAACAAGCCAATTTTGGACAAACTAACATGTATCCTCAGACATATTTACTTGACATGGAGTTAAGTTCATCAATTAATCGTTCAATTAACAAGTATGATTGTTTTTGTGGTGTTAATTCGTTATAAAATAACATCCAAAAAATATAACATGACCGCGTATAGGTCATGTTGACATTTCATTTTTATATAGGTTTATTTATGTTTGCTTCTATGGTTCAACGAGTGTACTTGAAAAAATCGACTGAGATTCAAACATCAAGTTTTTGGTAATTATAGATTTGGACCTTAAGGCCAATTAATCGGCAGGGTGTAAGCCCATCACCACATGACTCAAAACGGATAAAACTTTATCGTTTTTTTTAAGGTTGGTGTGCTCACATTAACACTTTTTGCACTAAGAAGGATCCGAACTTGAAACCTCACACATTTCAGTGATGATAGTTACAAGTAATTATATAAGTTGAGTATGTGAAAAATGTTAAAAGGTCGATCAACGTGCTTTGGACGGGTAATCAAATGGGTCTTTTTTTTTTTCTATGTTCATGTTATATGGGAATAACAAGTCTTCAAACTTTCATGTACAGAGCTTAACCCAAGTATAATGTAACCATTTCTAACCTTTTTCTTAGTTACTCTAGTATGTTATGAAAAATATCATGGCACTTATTGGCTAGTCATTTTGGTTAGAGAGGGACAATTTCATAATTCCCTTACGAAAACATGAAAAATTCATATTTATCCAAATTATGCTTTAAAAGGATTGTGCATAATTCATTTGGTGGTCGTATGTTGGATATATATAAAATGGGTTTTGCTAAACACTGCCCACTAGGCAATGATTAAGGCACATCAAACAATCCATTATTTTTATATTTAAAGTAATTATGCATTTAGTGAACATATAAATTAACTCACAAAATTCAAATATCTTTAACCTTAAGAAATTAATTGGTTAGATTATGATTTTTATTGCATTTTTTAAAAAGTTGTATCCAAACGTGGAAACTCATAGTACTAACAAAATACTGAGATACCCAAACAAGTCCTTTCACCGCGTTCAGTAAAAAAGATACAAAACACCCAAACTTAATCTTCAGAATCCAGATTTGTTGTTGTATAATCGGCAAGTATAAAAGCTTCTTCATATTGTTTCTGAGATTGAAATAATAATTAGAGTCGTATGAATCAAGTGCTATCCGTCTTGGTGAAGAAACCATTGCTAACCCTCAGTTTGATGACTATAATCCTACTGCTCCTAGTCATCTCATTATCTCCTTCACCTTTTTCTCAGATCCCTCTCTATTATGCCACGTATAGTATTTTGTTGAGGGGGTGGGGTTTAGTGGGCGAGTCGGGTGAGGCGCGGAAAGTGTTTGATGAGATGGTGATGAGGGGTTTGAGCGTGGATGTGCATGCGTTTAATAGTGTTTTGGAGAGTTTGTGTAAAGGTGGGGAGATTGATGAGGCGCGGAGGTTGTTTAGGGAGATGAGAGGGAAAGGGCTTGAGCCGGATGCGTTTAGTTTTAGTGTTTTTGTACATGCGGCGTGTGAGGGGGATGATGTGCATTCGGCGTTTAGGGTGCTTGATAGGATGAAAAGGTACGGGCTTGTTCCGAATGTGTTTACTTATAATGCGATTATTAATAGGTTGTGTAAGAATGATAAAGTTGAAGAGGCGTATGAGCTTTTGGATGAGATGATTGAGAGGAATGTGAAACCGGACGTGTGGAGTTATAATGCTATCCTGTCTTTTCATTGTAATTGGTTGGAGGTTAACATGGCTACTAAGTTGGTGTCGAGGATGGATAAAGATTCGTGTGATCCTGATCGGCATACGTATAATATGTTGCTTAAGATATTGATTAGAGTAGGGAGGTTTGATAGGGTCACGATCGTATGGAATAAGATGATAGATAAATTGTTCCATCCATCAGCTTCAACTTATGCGGTTATGGTTCATGGTCTTTGTCGAAAGAAAGGGAAGTTGGAGGATGCGTGTCAGTATTTTGAAATGATGGTTGATGATGGCATACCGCCGTACTCATCGACTTGTGAACTTTTGAGGAATAAGATTATTGGATTGGGGTTTGCAGAACAAGTAGAGATACTTGTGGATAAGATGGAAAGAAGCACTTCCTGTACTATACAAGATCATTCAAGTGTTTTGAGAGGTAATCGGAAGAATATAAAGCCGTCAAAGGAAGAAGATAGTTCAGAAGAGAACGATTATTGATACCAGAGAGGATGAATGTTGTTATTGAAACATTTTTGTTACTTTATTAGTTGGTAATATCAGCCAATATTCAGTTGCAGAATTCATATTTTTTGGTTTTAAGTTATCTTGAAACGGTTTCAACCACTTGAACATGTTCATTTGGATGCTGAGTGTATAAACTTTGATACTTGAACAAAAGAAAAATATGTAATTGTGATGGCTAGGATGGCGGTATCTTAAAATGATGTTAATATTACTACCCGAGTATATCGGTCATTATTGATCTAGTGGTAGGTACCAGATATCCTTACAAGAGGTTCAGGTTCAATCTTACTAGGTACATATTCAGGGGTGGCCGGAGAAAGAGTCAGAAACGGTGCCGGGGATATCTCGTCTAAGCCGCGTATATCTGAATCAAAGACATGTGCTCTCTGGGTACCAACGAGAGAAGACGTCATCTGTTGGTGATTATAACTTTGGTTATAGGTCATGTTAATGTTTCAATATTGCTTGATTTCATACAAAACGTATCGATGTGTCTAAAATCCCATTTAGTAGGTTGTGAATAGGAAAACTTGACACATTAAGACCTTTGAAAAAAAAAGTAACTGAGCACGTAATATTGCAGTACTTAGGAGGTGTTGCCTAAAATTATTATTGGGTAACGAGTTTATGGGTGTGTTTGGGATGAAGCTTAAACAAAACCAAACCGACGGGCAGTCGGTCCAATTCACTTTTTGTCGATTCAGTCGGTGTTGTCAATCCAGTTCGATTTTAAACCTTCGATGCTCAGCCCTATTTTTAAAATTTCAAATTCACAAACCAAAATTCACTCCAAGTCTTTTTTTAACTATCGAAGTTGTTGACTATTTCATTAGACCAGATCACTTCCTAGTTCGTAACCATGGAGTTCCAACTCTTAGTCAGAAATGTCACTGAAATCACTTTCCGGCCAAACAAAAACCCTCCGTCACCTCCTCACCACAACCCTCCGCCCATTCTCCTCCTCCTCATCACCATCCTCATCCCCAACCCATCTCATAAACAGCCTCTCACGCATCCTAAGTGACTACAGACACCCCCAACACGACATCATCTCCCCCGCACCCCATACGCACCCTCCATCACCCCACTTTCACCCACAGTAAAAACAGTTACCATATCTTGCTAGACATTCTAGGTAGAAGCAAACAGTTTCCTTTAGTATGGGATTTTTTAAACGAGGTTAAGAATAGAAAGGTGTGTGAGATTGGTCATGTTATGTTTTGGGTTATTTTTAGTAACTATGCTAGGGCGAACTTGCCTTTGGAGGCTATTCGGGCTTTTAAGAATATGGGTCTTTATGGGTTGGAGGCTAGGGTTGAGGATTTGGATCATTTGTTGTATGTTTTGTGTAAGAGGAGGCATGTGAGGGAAGGTCAGGTTTTTTTCGATGAGGTTAAGGAGGGTTTTATGTGACGGTTAAGACGTATAGTATTTTGGCGAGGGGGTGGGGTTTTGTGTGCGAGTCGGGTGAGGCGCGTAAGGTGTTTGATGAGATGGTGATGAGGGGTTTGAGCGTTGATGTGCATGCTTTTAATAGTGTTTTGGAGAGTTTGTGTAAAGGCGGGGAGGTTGATGAGGCGCGGAGATTGTTTAGGGAGATGAGAGGGAAATGGCTTGAGCCGGATGCGTTTAGTTATAGTGTTTTTGTCCATGCGGCGTGTGAGGCAGATGATGTGCATTCGGCATTTAGGGTGTTTGATAGGATGAAAAGGTACGGGCTTGTTCCGAATGTGTTTACTTATAATGTGATTTTTAATAGGTTGTGTAAGAATGATAAAGTTGAAGAAGCGTATGAGCTTTTGGATGAGATGATTGAGAGGAATGTGAAACCGGATGTGTGGAGTTATAATGCTATCCTGTCTTTTCATTGTAATCGGTTGGAGGTTAACATGGCTACTAAGTTGGTGTCGAGGATGGACGTGGACTCGTGTGACCCTAATCGGCATACTTATAATATGTTGCTTAAGATGTTGACTAGAGTAGGGAGGTTTGATAGGGTCACGAGCGTATGGAATAAGATGATAGATAAGGGGTTTCATCCATCAGCTTCAACTTATGCGGTTATGGTTCATGGTCTTTGTCGGAAGAAAGGGAAGTTGGAGGATGTGTGTCAGTATTTTGAAATGATGGTTGATGATGGCATACCGCCACACTCATCGACTTGTAAACTTTTAAGGTATAAGATAATAGGATTGGGGTTTGCAGAACAAGTAGAGATACTTGCAGATAAGATGGAAAGAAGCACTTCGTGTACCATACAAGATCTTTCAAGTGTTATGAGAGGTAATCGGAAGAATATAAAGCCCTGAAAGGAAGAAGACAGTTCTGAAGAGAGCGATTATTGATACTAGAGAGGATGAATGATGTTATCAAAATATTTTTGTTAGTTGATTATATGAGGCAATTTGCAGTTGCAGGATTACTATAGTTTTGTTTTCAAGTTATCTTGAAACTGTTTCAACCACTTGAACATGTTCATTTGGATGCTGAGTGTATAAACTTTGATACTTGAACATGCGCCTAATCGTTAATGGTGAAAGCCAGAATGGCAGTATCCTAAGTTCCCAACTTATCTCGAGTTACCTGTCTTATATCTATATTTGAGATTGATGATTTTAACACACATTTAACAAGCCAATTTTGGACAAACTAACATGTATCCTCAGACATATTTACTTGACATGGAGTTAAGTTCATCAATTAATCGTTCAATTAACAAGTATGATTGTTTTTGTGGTGTTAATTCGTTATAAAATAACATCCAAAAAATATAACATGACCGCGTATAGGTCATGTTGACATTTCATTTTTATACAGGTTTATTTATGTTCGCTTCTATGGTTCAACGAGTGTACTTGAAAAAATCGACTGAGATTCAAACATCAAGTTTCTGGTAAGTATAGATTTGGACCTTAAGGCCAATTAATCGGCAGGGTGTAAGCCCATCACCACATGACTCAAAACGGATAAAACTTTATCGTTTTTTTAAGGTCGGTGTGCTCACATTAACACTTTTTGCACTAAGAAGGATCCGAACTTGAAACGTCACACATTTCAGTGATGATAGTTACAAGTAATTATATGAGTTGAGTATGTGAAAAATGTTAAAAGGTCGATCAACGTGCTTTGGACGGGTAATCAAATGGGTCTTTTTTTTTCTATGTTCATGTTATATGGGAATAACAAGTCTTCAAACTTTCATGTACAGAGCTTAACCCAAGTATAATGTAACCATTTCTAACCTTTTTCTTAGTTACTCTAGTATGTTATGAAAAATATCATGGCACTTATTGGCTAGTCATTTTGGTTAGAGAGGGACAATTTCATAATTCCCTTACGAAAACATGAAAAATTCATATTTATCCAAATTATGCTTTAAAAGCATTGTGCATAATTCATTTGGTGATTGTATGTTGGATATATATAAAATGGGTTTTGCTAAACACTGCCCACTAGGCAATGATTAAGGCACATCAAACAATCCATTCTTTTTATATGTAAAGTAATTATGCATTTAGTGAACATATAAATTAACTCACAAAATTCAAATATCTTTAACCTTAAGAAATTAATTGGTTAGATTATGATTTTTATTGCATTTTTTCAAAAGTTGTATCCAAACGTGGAAACTCATAGTACTAACAAAATACTGAGATACCCAAACAAGTCCTTTCACCGCGTTCAGTAAAAAAGATACAAAACACCCAAACTTAATCTCCATAAGCCAGATTTGTTGTTGTATAATCGGCAAGTATAAACGCTTCTTCATATTGTTTCTGAGATTGAAATAATAATTAGAGTCGTATGAATCAAATGCTATAAGTCTTGGTGAAGAAACCATTGCTAACCCTCAGTTTGATGACTATAATCCTACTGCTCCTAGTCATCTCATTATCTCCTTCATTTTTTTCTCAGATCCCTCTCTATTATGCCACGTAAGTCCTTACTATTACTTTCTTTAAATAAAAGTTTCATATATATATATATAAATATATATATATATATATATATATATATATATATATATATATATATGTAACTGATTTTGGTTGGATCTATTTGTAGTGGTGGTGAAACAGTGGAAACTGTGCTCAGTCCTAATTAGGAATGAAAAACATTCCTTCATTTCTAAACCCTCAAACTAAACAACCCCAAACATAATCTAAACCCATGAAAAATGATGGGTTATACCCATAAGATTCCCTACACAAACCAAACACCCCCTAAAAGTACTCATAAACCAAAGCACTTCCTTCCCTAGTCAGAAATGTCACTCACACCACTTTCCGGCCAAACAAAAACCCTCCGTCACCTCCTCACCACAACACTCCGCTCATTCTCATCCTCCTCATCACCATCACCATCCCCAACCCATCTCATAAACAGCCTCTCACGCATCCTAAGCGACTACAGACACCCCCAAAATGACATCATTCCCCCCACCCCATACGCCCCATCCATCACCCCTGACATCATCGAACAAGTCCTCAAACGCTGCAACAACTTACCCTTCTCAGCCCAATCCCTTTTCACCAGGGCCCAGAACTTACCCACTTTTACCCACAGTAAAAACAACCACCATATCTTACTAGACATTCTAGGCAGAAGCAAACAGTTTCCTTTAGTATGGGACTTTTTAAACGAGGTTAAAAATAGAAAGGTGTGTGAGATTGGTCATGTTATGCTTTGGGTTATTTTTAGTAACTATGCTAGAGCGAACTTGCCTTTGGAGGCTATCAGGGCTTTTAAGAGTATGGGTCTTTATGGGTTGGAGGCTAGGGTTGAGGATTTGGATCATTTGTTGTATGTTTTGTATAAGAGGAGGCATGTTAGAGAAGGTCAAGTTTTTTTCGATGAGGTTAAGAGTGTGTATAATCCGAGTGTGAAGACGTATAGTATTTGTGAGGGGGTGGAGGATTTGTGGGCGAGTCGGGTGAGGCGCGAAAAGTGTTTGATGAGATGGTAATGAGGGGTTTGAGTGTGGATGTGCATGCGTTTAATAGTGTGTTGTTGAGTTTGTGTAAAGGCGGCGAGGTTGATGAGGCGCGGAGATTGTTTAGGGAGATGAGAGGGAAAGGGCTTGAGCCGGATGCGTTTAGTTATAGTGTTTTTGTCCATGCGGCGTGTGAGGCGGATGATGTGCATTCGGCGTTTAGAGTGCTTGATAGGATGAAAAGGTACGGGCTTGTTCCGAATGTGTTTACTTATAATGCGATTATTTATAGGTTGTGTAAGAATGATAAAGCTGAAGAGGCGTATGAGCTTTTGGATGAGATGATTGAGAGGAATGTGAAACTGGATGTGTGGAGTTATAATGCTATCCTGTCTTTTCATTGTAATCGGTTGGAGGTTAACATGGCTTCTAAGTTGGTGTCGAGGATGGACGTGGACTCGTGTGACCCTGATCGACATACTTATAATATGTATGCTGCTTAAGATGTTGATTAGAGTAGGGAGGTTTGATAGGGTCACGAGCGTATGGAATAAGATGATAGATAAGGGGTTTCATCCATCAGCTTCAACTTATTTGGTTATGGTTCATGGTCTTTGTTGGAAGAAAGGGAAGTTGGAGGATGCGTGTCAGTATTTTGAAATGATGGTTGATGATGGCATACCGCCAAACTCATCGAGTTGTGAACTTTTAAGGAATAAGATAATAGGATTGGGGTTTGCAGAACAAGTAGAGATACTTGCAGATAAGATGGAAAGAAGCACTTCATGTACCATACAAGATCTTTCAAGTGTTATGAGAGGTAATTGGAAGAATATAAAGCCCTCAAAGGAAGAAGACAGTTCTGAAGAGAGCGATTATTGATACTAGAGAGGATGAATGATGTTATCAAAACATTTTTGTTAGTTGATTATATGAGGCAATTTGCAGTTGCAAGATTACTATAGTTTTGTTTTCAAGTTATCTTGAAACTGTTTCAACCACTTGAACATGTTCATTTGGATGTTGAGTGTATAAAATTTGATACTTGAACATGCGCCTAATCGTTAATGGTGAAAGCCAGAATGGCAGTATCCTAAGTTCCCAACTTATCTCGAGTTACCTGTCTTATATCTATATTTGTGATTGATGATTTTAACACACATTTAACAAGCCAAGTTTGGACAAACTAACATGTATCCTCATACATATTTACTTGACATGGAGTTAAGTTCATCAATTAATCGTTCAATTAACAAGTATGATTGTTTTTGTGGTGTTAATTCATTATAAAATAACATCCAAAAAATATAACATGACCGCGTATAGGTCATGTTGACATTTCATTTTTATACAGGTTTATTTATGTTCGCTTCTATGGTTCAACGAGTGTACTTGAAAAAATCGACTGAGATTCAAACATCAAGTTTATGGTAAGTATAGATTTGGACCTTAAGGCCAATTAATCGGCAGGGTGTAAGCCCTTCACCACATGACTCAAAACGGATAAAACTTTATCGTTTTTTTTAAGGTTGGTGTGCTCACATTAACACTTTTTGCGCTAAGAAGTATCCGAACTTGAAACCTCACACATTTCAGTGATTATAGTTACAAGTAATTATATAAGTCGAGTATGTGAAAAATGTTAAAAGGTCGATCAATGTCACACCCCCAAATTACCTGTTTTGCAGCGGAATGGAATTCCTGGGGATTGACTGTCATAGCATCACAATCACAGTTATATTGAACGACCTAAAGTGTCGTTTGGAAAATACATCGTTTGATTTAATAAAATAATCAGAGTTTACAAAGTATAGGTCCCAATTGAAAATCAACTTGTGCGGAAATAAGTTTGTTACAATTCAAACGATGTTTTAAAGTATGTAAAACCCAAGTGAAACGCGTCGTCACCGCGACTCAATGATATGTCCACATGCATGCCATGAAGTGAATGCCTTAGATACCTGAGATAAAACATGCTAAAAAGTGTCAACACAAAGGTTGAGTGAGTTCATAGAGTTTGTGTTGAAATGTAAAGCCTTTCAAAATCGTTTATGCAGCAAAGGCATTGTAAATCCACTCAGTTCCAAGTTCCGCCCATACAAAACTTGAAACCTGTGTATTCACAACCCATTGCCAAAATGTGATATAGTTTATGTTCAAGCGCATGATGTCAAATGAATTCACAAAATAGTGCATAACTTAATGTATCCACAGTTACTTAATATAACACATAATTTGTACGGTTTCAAATTGTTCCATGACCATTAGTTCAGGATTGTACCAAGACCATTAGTTCAGGATTGTACCAAGACCATCAGTCCAATGAATATACCAAGACCATCAGTCAAATGAATATACCAAGACCATCAGTCAAATGAATATACCAAGACCATCAGTCAAATGAATATACCAAGACCATCAGTCCAATGAATATACCAAGACCATCAGTCAAATGAATATACCAAGACCATCAGTCCAATGATTCTAATATGGAAATTCTAAGTATGGCAAAACTGTTACTACGCATGACTAAGCATTCAGTTCGGCTAAACATGTAATTTGCAAATAGTCACGAATGTAATAAACATTATTGAGCATGCATCTCCCCCAAAGAGTTTCATAAATAATTAAAACGAGAAAAAGTGGGGCTATGACTCACGGTAATCCATAAAAGTTAAAGTACTTGTGAAAGTAAATGAAAACAGTTTGAGCATGTATCTCCCCCAAAAGTAGTATAAAAACAATCGAAAATGGGGCTATGAAAACTCACTTGATGAAATGATGCGAAGACAAAAGTGAGTACACCGAGATGTATCGTGATACTTTAACCTTGACCTATTGTGAATGATATGATACGTAATGAGTGATGATGTAATGTTATGCATGCATTTCGTATGTTATTTATACCATTTGTGAGTTTTGAAAATAATACTCTTCGTCGAAAAATACTCTTTTGACGTCTTGACCATTCTTAATTTACTTTACAAGTATTTACGTCAAAATGTCATCCTACAATAGTTTCGTAATGATTTATAGTGAAATTTTCACTTTTCGTCGTAAAACAATGTCGTCGGAAATTTCTTGAAAGTGACAAAAATGGCTTCGAAAAACTAGTCGTAAAATGGTGTACGTCGATCGTTAGGAAACGAACTCGACGGTTTTGGAAAGTTTGTATCAAAATCTAGAAGTTTCAGTTAATGAGTTTTCGTCATAAAGGTCTCGAACATAAAGATAATAAGGGTTAAAGATGGTGATTTTGTCTAAAATGTGGTTTAAAAATGAGTTTCGGCAAAGTTTAAGCAACCGTAAATAATTTATTACAACTCCGCTATACAACCGGTTGATCGTTTTGAAAAATATGCTTGGTGAACTCGATTTTATTAGAAGACATCTCGTTACAAAAAGTTCTACATCATAGTTAAAAACAGTCTCCAACATGGTCGTTTTAGTTACCGTAACACTTGTCTCGTAAAAATAATATAGTTTTTCAGAAAATAATAGTTACGGCAATTTTATGAAAACGTGCATATCTTTGTCGTTTCAAATCCGTTTTCTACGTATAATACGTCCTTAGCTTCGTATCAAAGTATACTAATATATTTTTGATAAGTCGAAATAATTTGTAAAGCTTAGGACTCGTTTTTGACTCGAATAAAGTAAAAATAGTATGCTGAAATTTTCTGAAAATGTATATTTCGTCGTCAAACTTGAAAAATTCATAACTTCTTCGTTATAACTCCGTTTTAATCCGTTCAAGCGGCCACGGATTCGTTTTAAAGTATATTTTCTAAATATCAAGGCCAAAAATTCGTGCCTACTGTCGGATTTTCCAGAAAAACAAAACAAGGACAGAACACATTTTATACTTATCGAAAATAGTTTTTCTCGTACTAAACCTATTCCAATCCCTTCAAATCAACTCCAAAACTAATCTAATCCTACCATACACCTTCTTAGGGTGTCATGGGTTCCTAAACATCATCAAGACCAAAATATACCAAGGGAATAATTATAGGATGACTTTATATATATATAACTCTAAAAATCATGTAAAAATGGTATAAATCAACATAAGTCTTGCATGCTTGTTCCAAATATGAAGAAATACTTATGAAATGATAAGGAAAAATGAAAAATGTAAATGATATGCTTACAAGTAAACTTGATGAGGTGCAAAGAACCAAGGTTAGCCTAAACACCCTAGGTTTTTATTTCAAAACCTTAATGAGGGTGTAATCTAGATTGTAAAAACACTTGAGCTTGAAAAATTGATGATCCCTTGTGAAAACCTTTAGATGGCCGGTTATGGAGGATGAACCAAGAGAGAAAGAAAAAGTTTACTTGACTTGAATTATTTGTGTTGAATGAAATAAATGAAGTAGTTTGAGTACATATATTCACCATTGAAAATTTTTACCAACTTTGAGATACATCCCCCCCCTAGGCCGGTTATGGGGGGATTGTGTCTCTCAATTATATTTTTTTTTCTTTCTTTATTGTATAAGTAATTGTGTAGGTAAAATGTATAAGTTAAATAAGTATAAGTTGTAACTTGTAGCTTTTATATACAATTGTGCATCTAAGGTAGTTTTAGCTCAAAATAAATTTTTATTAGATCAAAGTCAAGTATAATGAGATCATAAAAATTGTAAAAATACATTTTCTTATACAATTTTAGTGATAAAATAATTATCGTGTAGTTTTTAAGAAAAGCGTCGTAATAATATAAATTTAACGATTTATATACAAAATAAATTTAAAACACTAGGTAAACTCAAAATATTATTTTTATAAACTAAATGTAAGTATAAAAATATGTCGGGATCATTTTTGGAAGTATCGGATTAAATGATCAAAATAATAACTTACGCGATAACGTTTATTTAATATGAAATTTACGCGTTTAAGGTGAAATGCAAAATCATGAATGAACTAATATGATGCAAATGATGTTAATGAAATGTAGACTAAACTTAGTCTATATGAAATGTCCGTGATGATATGATCATGAATTCGCCGCTAAACCATTAAGGTTACGCGAATTTGGAACACGCAAAACTAGTTTACGATAAATGATAAAATTGTGAAGCATGAATTGTTTTGAGAAATGACCTGAAAGTACGAGGTGTCACAATCAACGTGCTTTGGACGGGTAATCAAAAGGGTCTTTTTTTTCTATGTTCATGTTATATGGGAATAACAAGTCTTCAAACTTTCATGTACAGAGCTTAACCCAAGTATAATGTAACCATTTCTAAACTTTTTCTTAGTTACTCTAGTATGTTATGAAAAATATCATGGCACTTATTGGCTAGTCATTTTGGTTAGAGAGGGACAATTTCATAATTCCCTTACGAAAACATGAAAAATTCATATTTATCCAAATTATGCTTTAAAAGCATTGTGCATAATTCATTTGGTGGTCGTATGTTGGATATATATAAAATGGGTTTTGCTAAACACTGCCCACTAGGCAATGATTAAGGCACATCAAACAATCCATTCTTTTTATATTTAAAGTAATTATGCATTTAGTGAACATATAAATTAACTCACAAAATTCAAATATCTTTAACCTTAAGAAATTAATTGGTTAGATTATGATTTTTATTGCATTTTTTCAAAAGTTGTATCCAAACGTGGCAACTCATAGTACTAACAAAATACTGAGATACCCAAACAAGTCCTTTCACCGCGTTCAGTAAAAAAGATACAAAACACCCAAACTTAATCTCCAGAAGCCAGATTTGTTGTTGTATAATCGGCAAGTATAAAAGCTTCTTCATATTGTTTCTGAGATTGAAATAATAATTAGATTCGTATGAATCAAATACTATCAGTCTTGGTGAAGAAACCATTGCTAACCCTCAGTTTGACGACTATAATCCTACTGCTCCTAGTCATCTCATTATCTCCTTCACCTTTTTCTCATATCCCTCTCTATTATGCCACGTAAGTCCTTACTATTACTTTCTTTAAATAAAAGTTTCATATATATATATATATATATATATATATATATATATATATATATATATATATATATGTAATTGATTTTGGATGGATCTTTTTGTAGTGGTGGTGAAACAGTGGAAACTGTGCTCAGTCCTAATTAGGAATGAAAAACATTCCTTCATTTCCAATCAAACTAAACAACCCCAAACATAATCTAAACCCATGAAAAATGATGGGTTATACCCATCATATTCCCTACATAAAGCAAACACCCCCTAAAAGTACTAACCACTTCCTTCCCTAGTCAGAAATGTCACTCACATCACTTTCCGGCCAAACAAAAACCCTCCGTCACCTCCTCACCGCAACACTCCGCCCATTCTCATCATCATCATACCCCCTCACCCCATACGCCCCCTCCATCACCCCTGACATCATCGAACAAGTCCTCAAACGCTGCAATAACTTACCCTTCTCAGCCCACTCCCTTTCACCTCTGCCCAGAATTTACCCACTTTCACCTACAGTAAAAACAGCCACCATATCTTACTAGACATTCTGGGCTGAAGCAAACAGTTTCCTCTAGTATAGGACTTTTTAAACGAGGTTAAAAATAGAAAGGTGCTTGAGATTGGTCATGATGTATTTTGGTTATTTTTAGTAACTATGCTAGAGCGAACTTGCCTTTGGATGCTATCAGGGCTTTTAAGAACATGGGTCTTTATGGGTTGGAGGCTAGGGTTGAGGATTGGATCATTTGTTGTATGTTTTGTGTAAGAGGAGGCATGTGAGGGAGGGTCAGGTTATTTTCGATTAGGTTAAGAGTGTGTATAATCCGAGTGTGAAGACATATAGTATTTTGGTGAGGGGGTGGGGTTTTGTGGGCGAGTCGGGTGAGGCACAGAAAGTGTTTGATGAGATGGTGATGAGGGGTTTAAGCGTGGATGTTCATGCGTTTAATAGTGTTTTGGAGAGTTTGTGTAAAGGTGGGGAGGTTGATGAGGCGCGGAGGTTGTTTAGGGAGATGAGAGGGAAAGGGCTTGAGCCGGATGCGTTTAGTTTTAGTGTTTTTGTGCATGCGGCGTGTGAGGGGGATGATGTGCATTCGGCGTTTAGGGTGCTTGATAGGATGAAAAGGTACGGGCTTATTCCGAATGTGTTTACTTATAATGCGATTATTAATAGGTTGTGTAAGAATGATAAAGTTGAAGAGGCGTATGAGCTTTTGGATGAGATGATTGAGAGGAATGTGAAACCGGACGTGTGGAGTTATAATGCTATCCTATCTTTTCAATGTAATTGGTTGGAGGTTAACATGGCTACTAAGTTGGTGTCGAGGATGGATACAGATTCGTGTGATCCTGATCGGCATACGTATAATATGTTGCTTAAGATGTTGATAAGAGTAAGGAGGTTTGATAGGGTCACGATCGTATGGAATAAGATGATAGATAAAGGGTTCCATCCATCAGCTTCAACTTATGCGGTTATGGTTCATGGTCTTTGTCAAAAGAAAGTGAAGTTGGAGGATGCGTGTCAGTATTTTGAAATGATGGTTGATGATGGCATACCGCCGTACTCATCGACTTGTGAACTTTTGAGGAATAAGATTATTGGATTGGGGTTTGCAGAACAAGTAGAGATACTTGCGGATAAGATGGAAAGAAGCACTTCCTGTACTATACAAGATCATTCAAGTGTTTTGAGAGGTAATCGGAAGAATATAAAGCCGTCAAAGGAAGAAGATAGTTCAGAAGAGAACGATTATTGATACCAGAGAGGATGAATGTTGTTATTGAAACATTTTTGTTACTTTATTAGTTGGTAATATCAACCAATATTCAGTTGCAGAATTCATATTTTTTGGTTTTAAGTTATCTTGAAACGGTTTCAACCACTTGAACATGTTCATTTGGATGTTGAGTGTATAAACTTTGATACTTGAACAAAAGGAAAATCTGTAATTGTGATGGCTAGGATGGCGGTATCTTAAAATGATGTTAATATTACTACCCGAGTATATCGGTCATTATTGATCTAGTGGTAGGTACCAGATATCCTCACAAGAGGTTCAGGTTCAATCTTACTAGGTACATATTCACGGATGGCCGGAAAAAGAGTCAGAAACGGTGCCGGGGATATCTCGTCTAAGCCGCGTATATCTGAATCAAAGACATGTGCTCTCTGGGTACCAACGAGAGAAGACGTCATCTGTTGGTGATTATAACTTTGGTTATAGGTCATGTTAACGTTTCAATATCGCTTGATTTCATACAAAACGTATCGATGTGTCTAAAATCCCATTTAGTAGGTTGTGAATAGGAAAACTTGACACATTAAGACCTTTGAAAAAAAAAGTAACTGAGCACGTAATATTGCAGTACTTAGGAGGTGTTGCCTAAAATTATTATTGGGTAACGAGTTTATGGGTGTGTTTGGGATGAAGCTTAAACAAAACCAAACCGACGGGCTGTCGGTCCAATTCACTTTTTGTCGATTCAGTCGGTGTTGTCAATCCAGTTCGATTTTAAACCTTCGATGCTCAGCCCTATTTTTAAATTTTCATATTCACAAACCAAAATTCACTCTAAGTCTTTTTTTAACTATCGAAGTTGTTGACTATTTCATTAGACCAGATCACTTCCTAGTTCGTAACCCTGGAGTTCCAACTCTTAGTCAGAAATGTCACTGAAATCACTTTCCGGCCAAACAAAAACCCTCCGTCACCTCCTCACCACAACCCTCCGCCCATTCTCCTCCTCCTCATCACCATCCTCATCCCCAACCCATCTCATAAACAGCCTCTCACGCATCCTAAGCGACTACAGAAACCCCCAACACGACATCATCTCCCCCGCACCCCATACACACCCTCCATCACCCCACTTTCACCCACAGTAAAAACAGTTACCATATCTTGCTAGACATTCTAGGTAGAAGCAAAGAGTTACCTTTAGTATGGGATTTTTTAAATGAGGTTAAGAATAGAAAGGTGTGTGAGATTGGTCATGTTATGTTTTGGGTTATTTTTAGTAATTATGCTAGGGCGAACTTGCCTTTGGAGGCTATTCGGGCTTTTAAGAATATGGGTCTTTATGGGTTGGAGGCTAGGGTTGAGGATTTGGATCATTTGTTGTATGTTTTGTGTAAGAGGAGGCATGTGAGGGAAGGTCAGGTTTTTTCGATGAGGTTAAGGGGGGGTTTTGTGTGACGGTTAAGACGTATAGTATTTTGGTGAGGGGGTGGGGTTTTGTGGGTGAGTCGGGTGAGGCGCGTAAGGTGTTTGATGAGATGGTGATGAGGGGTTTGAGCGTTGATGTGCATGCTTTTAATAGTGTTTTGGAGAGTTTGTGTAAAGGCGGGGAGGTTGATGAGGCGCGGAGATTGTTTAGGGAGATAAGAGGGAAATGGCTTGAGCCGGATGCGTTTAGTTATAGTGTTTTTGTCCATGCGGCGTGTGAGGCGGATGATGTGCATTCGGCGTTTAGGGTGCTTGATAGGATGAAAAGGTACGGGCTTGTTCCGAATGTGTTTACTTATAATGCGATTATTAATAGGTTGTGTAAGAATGATAAAGTTGAAGAAGCGTATGAGCTTTTGGATGAGATGATTGAGAGGAATGTGAAACCGGATGTGTGGAGTTATAATGCTATCCTGTCTTTTCATTGTAATCGGTTGGAGGTTAACATGGCTACTAAGTTGGTGTCGAGGATGGACGTGGACTCGTGTGACCCTGATCGGCATACTTATAATATGTTGCTTAAGATGTTGACTAGAGTAGGGAGGTTTGATAGGGTCACGAGCGTATGGAATAAGATGATAGATAAGGGGTTTCATCCATCAGCTTCAACTTATGCGGTTATGGTTCATGGTCTTTGTCGGAAGAAAGGGAAGTTGGAGGATGTGTGTCAGTATTTTGAAATGATGGTTGATGATGGCATACCGCCACACTCATCGACTTGTAAACTTTTAAGGAATAAGATAATAGGATTGGGGTTTGCAGAACAAGTAGAGATACTTGCAGATAAGATGGAAAGAAGCACTTCGTGTACCATACAAGATCATGTTAACGTTTGGTTATAGGTCATGTTAACGTTTCAATATTGCTTGATTTCATACAAAACGTATCGATGTGTCTAAAATCCCATTTAGTAGGTTGTGAATAGGAAAACTTGACACATTAAGACCATTGAAAAAAAAGTAACTGAGCACGTAATATTGCAGTACTTAGGAGGTGTTGCCTAAAATTATTTTTGGGTAACGAGTTTATGGGTGTGTTTGGGATGAAGCTTAAACAAAACCAAACCGACGGGCTGTCGGTCCAATTCACTTTTTGTCGATTCAGTCGGTGTTGTCAATCCAGTTCGATTTTAAACATTCGATGCTCAGCCCTATTTTTAAACTTTCAAATTCACAAACCAAAATTCACTCTAAGTCTTTTTTTAACTATCGAAGTTGTTGACTATTTCATTAGACCAGATCACTTCCTAGTTCGTAACCTTGGAGTTCCAACTCCTAGTCAGAAATGTTACTGAAATCACTTTCCGGCCAACACAAAAACCCTCCGTCACCTCCTCACCACAACCCTCCGCCCATTCTCCTCCTCCTCATCACCATCCTCATCCCCAACCCATCTCATAAACTGCCTCTCACGCATCCTAAGCGACTACAGACACCCCCAACACGACATCATCTCCCCCTCACCCCATACGCACCCTCCATCACCCCAGACATCATCGAACAAGTCCTCAAACGCTGCAACAACTTACCCTTCTCAGCCCACTCCCTTTTCACCTGGGCCCAGAAGCTACCCACTTTCACCCACAGTAAAAACAGTCACCATATCTTGCTAGACATTCTAGGTAGAAGCAAACAGTTTCCTTTAGTATGGGATTTTTTAAACGAGGTTAAGAATAGAAAGGTGTGTGAGATTGGTCATGTTATGTTTTGGGTTATTTTTAGTAACTATGCTAGGGCGAACTTGCCTTTGTAGGCTATTCGGGCTTTTAAGAATATGGGTCTTTATGGGTTGGAGGCTAGGGTTGAGGATTTGGATCATTTGTTGTATGTTTTGTGTAAGAGGAGGCATGTGAGGGAAGGTCAGGTTTTTTTCGATGAGGTTAAGACGTATAGTATTTTGGTGAGGGGGTGGGGTTTTGTGGGCGAGTCGGGTGAGGCGCGTAAGGTGTTTGATGAGATGGTGATGAGGGGTTTGAGCGTTGATGTGCATGCTTTTAATAGTTTTTTGGAGAGTTTGTGTAAAGGCGGGGAGGTTGATGAGGCGCGGAGATTGTTTAGGGAGATGAGAGGGAAATGGCTTGAGCCGGATGCGTTTAGTTATAATGTGTGATAACACTCATTTGGATGTGAGTGATTTCCTCACAAACGAGTGATCCACAAAGCCAATAATAATAAGAGTGTCAATAAAGCCAAGAATAAAACGTCTTCACGTTGATGTTGATCTTGTTTTTGTTTCATTTATTTTCTTTCAAGTTAACTATGTTGTCCTATGAGACGTACTCTATCTACTCACTTGGCTTAATAAAATATGTTATTTCCTTTTAATTATTCCATTAAACATTTTACTTATGATATGTGTTTTATTTTGAAGAATATGGATGGTGTGGCACAACTTATTATTGATGATGAAGACATATGTCTAGTGGATAGTGCAACCACACACACGATACTCAAAAAAGAGAAATATTTTGATCAAATAAACCTACAAGAATCAAATGTTAATACTATCTCGGGCAGTGCAAAACTAATAAAAGGTTATGGAAAAGCACATATATTATTACCCGAAGGAACAATGTTTAAAATTGACAATGCACTATTTTCCCCCATGTCTCAAAGGAATTTATTAAGTTTTAAAGATATTCATAGAAATGGATATCATATTGAGACTACAAATGAAGGACATAATGAGTACCTTCATATTACGAATGTGATTTTGGGTAAAAAGAAAGTGTTGGAAAAATTACCCGCATTTTCATTCGGGTTGTATTACACTAAGATTAATATTGTTGAAACAAATGCGATCATAAAGAAAAAACTTATTGACCGAGACAAATTTATCGTTTGGCATGATCGGTTAGGCCATCCCGGATCATTAATGATGCGAAAAATAATAGAAAATTCAAAAGGACACCCATTAAAGGAGCATAAGGTTCTAGAAACGAAAGATATTACATGTGTTGCTTGCTCACAAGGTAAATTGATCACACGCCCATCACCAGCTAAGATAGGGAATGAATCCCTTAATTTTCTGGAAAGAATCCAAGGGGATATATGTGGGCCCATACATCCACCTTGTGGACCATTTAGATACTTTATGGTTTTAATCGATGCATCGACTCGATGGTCATATGTGTGCGTATTGTCAAGTCGCAATATGGCGTTTGCGAGATTACTTGCTCAATTAATAAGACTGAGAGCACATTTTCCAGATTATCCTATAAAGACAATACGTTTGGACAATGCTGGTGAGTTTACATCCCAAATATTTAATGACTATTGGGATAAGTGTAGAACATCCAGTAGCTCACGTTCATACACAAAATGGGCTTGCTGAGTCTTTTATCAAGAGAATTCAGATGATTGCAAGGCCCATGATTATGAAAGCGAAACTACCAGTTTCTGCTTGGGGCCACGCTGTTTTACATGCAGCAACACTAATTCGTATCAGGCCAACGAGTCACCATACTTACTCCCCATTACAGTTGGTTTTTGGTCAGGAACCAAATATTTCCCATTTAAGAATTTTCGGTTGTGCAGTATATGTCCCAATTGCTCCACCACAACGCACAAAAATGGGACCTCAAAGGAGAATGGGAATATATGTTGGGTATGATTCACCATCTATAATTAGATATTTAGAGCCATCAACGGGGGATTTGTTTACGGCTCGATTTGCTGATTGTCATTTTGATGAGTCAGTATTCCCAACATTAGGGGGAGAAAAGAAACAGCTGGGAAGTGAAATAAGTTGGAAAGAATTATCGTTATCTCATCTTGATCCTCGAACAAAAGAATGTGAACTAGAATTTCAAAAGATAATTTATTTACAAGGGTTAGCAAATCAATTACCAGACGCGTTTACTGACCTTAAAAGAGTAACCAAGTCACATATACCAGCTGTTAATGCTCCTGTCAAAATTGAAGTTCCTAAAGAACATTCAGAAATTGCTAATGAGTCTAAGGCACGCCTAAAGCGTGGTAGACCAATCGGTTCCAAAGATAAAAATCCTCGAAAGAAAAAGGGAGCCTATAATCAAGATGGTCAAGTCGAGGTTAAAGAAGCACCAGAAGGGTCCTCTATAAGGACATTAGACATGACAGTTCAAGATGAACCTCGGGTACCTGAAAATGAAGAGATCTCAATAAATTATATCATGTCTAGAAAGGTTTGGAACCTAAATGAAATCGACGTCGATGATGCTTTTGCATATAATGTAGCGCTAGAAGTTATGGAAAATGATGAGGATCAAGAACCAAAGTCAGTTCCGGAATGCAAAAATAGAAATGATTGGCCAAAATGGAAAGACGCAATTGAGGCAGAATTAAAATCTCTTGAAAAACGAGAAGTTTTCGGACCAATAGTCCGTACACCTGAAGGTATAAAACCTGTTGTGTATAAATGGGTCTTTGTGCGAAAACGAAATGAAAAAAACGAAATTACTCGTTACAAAGCACGCTTGGTAGCACAAGGATATTCACAAAGACCAGGTATAGATTATGAGGAGACATATTCTCCAGTGGTGGATGCAACTACTTTTCTGTATCTAATTAGTCTGGTAATACAAGAAGGACTCGATCTGCGTCTAATGGATGTTGTGACAGCTTATTTATACGGTTCACTTGATACAAAAATCTTCATGAAGCTTCCAGATGGGTTTAAGCTGCCTGAATCATGTAAAGCAAGTTCTCGAGAACAATATGCAATCAAACTGAATAAATCTTTGTATGGGTTGAAGCAGTCTGGGCGAATGTGGTACAATCGCCTTAGTGAATATTTATTAAAGGAAGGATATAGAAATGATTCAATTTGCCCATGCATTTTTATAAAAAGGTCTGGATCTGAATATGTCATAATTGCTGTGTATGTTGATGATCTGAATATCATTGGAACTCCAGGTGAGCTACCAAAAGCAGTTGAATATCTCAAGAAAGAATTTGAGATGAAAGATCTGGGAAAAACAAAGTTTTGTCTTGGATTACAAATTGAACATCTTAAGAATGGAATCCTTGTCCACCAAAAGGCATACACAGAGAAGTTGCTAAAAAGATTTTATATGGAAAAATCCCATCCATTGAGCACCCCAATGGTTGTAAGGACCTTAGATATAGAAAATGACCCTTTTTGACCTCCAGATGATGACGAGGAAATTCTTGGTCCCGAAGTACCCTATTTAAGTTCCATTGGAGCATTGTTATTTCTTGCGAGTCATATACGACCCGATATATCATTTTCACTAAACTTGTTGGCAAGATATAGCTCGTGTCCAACAAGGAGACATTGGAATGGGGTGAAACAAATATTTCGCTATCTTCAAGGTACAAAAGATATGGGTTTATATTACACTAATTCATCCGAAAGAGACCTAGTTGGTTTTGCAGATGCAGGATATATGTCTGATCCCCATACCGGTCGGTCCCAAACTGGATATGTTTTCAAAAGTTCAAGCACTGCCATTTCATGGCGTTCTGTGAAGCAAACAATGAGTGCCACTTCATCAAATCATGCAGAGATCTTGGCCATTCATGAAGCGAGTCGGGAATGCGTATGGTTAAGAAATGTGGTACAACATATTCGTAAATCATGTGGTATCTCTTCAGGCCAAGGAGCTCCAACAATCGTGTATGAAGATAATGCAGCATGCATTGCTCAACTTAAGGACGAATACATCAAAGGTGATAAAACCAAGCATATTCTACCGAAGTTCTTTTTCACTCGCGAATTACAGAAAAGCGGCGATATTATTGTTCAAAAGGTTCGTTCAAGCGCTAACTAAGCAGACTTGTTTACCAAGGCACTTCCCACTACAACATTTAAGAAGTTGGTTCACGGCATTGGAATGCGAAGACTCAATGAACTTCAGTGATCTAATCATCAGAGGGAGAACATACGGGCTGCACTCTTTTTCCATTAGCTATGGTTTTTTCCCACCGGGTTTTTCCTAGCAAGGTTTTTAACGAGGCAGCAGATCTAATCGTATGACAACTAGTGATGGATAGCCAAGAGGGAGTATTATGAATATTATTGTGTGGCTATCCATATACCTTAACTTACATAACCCTTCATCTTTTGTATTCCCTCATTTATTGTTTGTACTAAATACTTGATGAAGAGAGCCCTATAAATTGAGGCTAGTTTTGTAGTTTGTGATATCAATGAAAATGTATTCCACAATCTCTCAATCTTTCTAGCTTATACTTCTTGTTGATCATCATTATTTCATAACAGATGAAGAATTATTTTACGTTATACATTTATTGTTTAGAAATATTAATGGTTCGATACTATAGTGAATGAAAACTAATTACGCATATCAAGACCAAGATTTCACTTTAATGAGATTGAACTTCTACATTGCATCAAAAACGAACTTACTTGAATACGTTATTTTTATAAGCATTGATATAAGTCATTGATCATACGTTTATTCTGCTTTTAGTTTTTTCAGTTTTAGTTTGTTTGCATTGGGTTGAATTGCTTCTAAAGTTGCACGAATAATGCAAGGTCATCATTTGCTTTTCAGGAAAATATACGTTCATACATACTAAAAAGTGGCCATATTAACACGAAATAAAAAAGTGTAAGGTGTAACACACTGGAAAATTTTCAAACTAAATTTTAATAACAAATTGTATTTATTATTTCATAACTTTCAATTTTGAACATAAAACAAATTTATTTAATAATTATATAATGTACGAGAAATTATACGTGTGAATATTCAAAAAAAATTGGGTTTATAGAAAGATAGGTTACCAAACTTTCCAACTTTATTCGGCTAAGTTACCAAACTTTCATTTTGGTCACTTAGGTTACTGAACTTTAGTTAAGCATTCAACCTCTATTTTTTCAGTGTAATCAAAGTAACCCAAATGTATTTTTTTAAGTAAGTTAAGTAACCTAAATGTAGCGTTTTAAAAATTCAGTAACCTAAATGCACAAAAAAAAAGTTTGATAACTTAAACGAATAAAGTTGAAAAGTCCCAAAAAATTATTTCAGCGAAAGTCTCTATTGCTATGTCAAACGGGGCCCATAAGGTTATTTTATAAACGAAAACTTACACTGCCCGCCGCCCTCTGGGGTTTCTTCTCAATTATAACAGCCCACTTCACCGGAATTTACTATTTCATAACTTTAACCGACGTGCATCATTTCTGGAAGCTAAAGGAGAACGTTTTGTAGCTCCACCGCCGCTCACCACTCTATCTCAGTCGTTGGTAAGCTCACGCGCCACCCTCCTATGTTATTTCTTCATTTGATCAAACCCTAAACTAAAAAATCATAATAAACCAATTGAACATCTCGTGTGGATTTAATAGATCAGAAAAGAGTGTTATTTGTTGTCAACTCAGTGAGTAAGTTATCTGAGTGAAATGAGTTGACCTGTTTAAATTTGTTGGTTACCTTGCTTGCTATTGTTGTTGGCGTTATTTTGTTTTCACCCGCGGTCATGTGGAAACTGTGCTCAGTCCTAATTAGGAATGAAAAACATTCCTTCATTTCCAAACCCTCAAACTAAACAACCCCAAACATAATCTAAACCCATAAGATTCCCTACACAAACCAAACACCCCCTAAAAGTACTAACCACTTCCTTCCCTAGTCAGAAATGTCACTCGCATCACTTTCCGGCCAAACAAAAACCCTCCGTCACCTCCTCACCGCAACACTCCGCCCATTCTCATCATCATCATCCCCAACTCATCTCATAAACAACCTCTCACGCATCCTAAGTGACTACAGACACCCCCAAAACGACATCATACCCCCCCTCACCCCATACGCCCCCTCCATCACCCCTGACATCATCGAACAAGTCCTCAAACGCTGCAACAACTTACCCTTCTCAGCCCACTCCCTTTTCACCTCGGCCCAGAACTTACCCACTTTCACCCACAGTAAAAACAACCACCATATCTTACTAGACATTCTGGGCAGAAGCAAACAGTTTCCTCTAGTATGGGACTTTTTAAACGAGGTTAAAAATAGAAAGGTGTTTGAGATTGGTCATGTTATGTTTTGGGTTGTTTTTAGTAACTATGCTAGAGCGAACTTGCCTTTGGAGGCTATCAGGGCTTTTAAGAACATGGGTCTTTATGGGTTGGAGGCTAGGGTTGAGGATTTGGATCATTTGTTGTATGTTTTGTGTAAGAGGAGGCATGTGAGGGAGGGGCAGGTTTTTTTCGACGAGATTAAGAGTGTGTACAATCCGAGTGTGAAGACGTATAGTATTTTGGTGAGGGGGTGGGGTTTTGTGGGCGAGTCGGGTGAGGCGCGGAAAGTGTTTGATGAGATGGTGATGAGGGGTTTGAGCGTTGATGTGCATGCGTTTAATAGTGTGTTGGAGAGTTTGTGTAAAGGTGGGGAGATTGATGAGGCGCGGAGATTGTTTAGGGAGATGAGAGGGAAAGGGCTTGAGCCGGATGCGTTTAGTTATAGTGTTTTTGTGCATGCGGCGTGTGAGGGGGATGATGTGCATTCGGCGTTTAGGGTGCTTGATAGGATGAAAAGGTACGGGCTTGTTCCGAATGTGTTTACTTATAATGCGATTATTAATAGGTTGTGTAAGAATGATAAAGTTGAAGAGGCGTATGAGCTTTTGGATGAGATGATTGAGAGGAGTTTGAAACCGGATGTGTGGAGCTATAATGCTATCTTGTCTTTTCATTGTAATCGGTTGGAGGTTAACATGGCTACTAAGTTGGTGTCGAGGATGGATGTAGATTCGTGTGACCCTGATCGGCATACTTATAATATGTTGCTTAAGATGTTGATTAGAGTAGGGAGGTTTGATAGGGTCACAAGCGTATGGAATAAGATGATAGATAAAGGGTTTCATCCATCAGCTTCAACTTATGCAGTTATGGTTCATGGTCTTTGTCGGAAGAAAGGGAAGTTGGAGGATGCGTGTCAGTATTTTGAAATGATGGTTGATGATGGCATACCGCCGTACTCATCGACTTGTGAACTTTTGAGGAATAAGATTATTGGATTGGGGTTTGCAGAACAAGTAGAGATACTTGCGGATAAGATGGAAAGAAGCACTTCCTGTACTATACAAGATCTTTCAAGTGTTATGAGAGGTAATAGGAAGAATATAAAGCCGTCAAAGGAAGAAGATGGTTCAGAAGAGAGCGATTATTGATGCTACAAAGGATGAATGATGTTATCGGAACATTTTTGTTAGTTTATTAGTTGGTAATATCAGATCCCTCTCTATTATGCCACGTAACTCCTTTATATTACTTTTTTTCTATATTTTTTATTTTTTTAAATCAATTTATGTAACTGATTTTGGATCTAATTGAGTGTTTGGAATTGCAGTGGTGTTTCGGTGGTGAAACAGAGGAAGAAATATGGAGTGCTAAAAGGGTTTTAGATTGGAGACCATGTAAATGGTGGCTTCATGGTCATCTCATTGGTCAGTAGTTTCTCTTCATTTTGTTTTTTCGCTTTCCATATTCACATTTCAATAAATAGTGTTACATACGGTATATGATTACAAAAAATAAGTTTTATGATACTAAGCGACACAACCAGGAATAAGTGTAACATAAGGGTTTTGATTAAAAGTTGAATTTACTTTTCGTGTTTAAGCAAGTAACTAAACAAACACGTATTTTTTCGACCAGGTTTTTATGAAAATTAACCCCCCTGGCTCCTGCACTATTACTAGTATCTAATCACAAAAAATGTCAAAGTATGTTACATTTTGGTGCATTTAAACTCTACCCAATTACTGTCTATAGTGATTTAAATCTTCATTGATAGCAAGTCAATTTTTTTCAAAATGTACTGTTATTTATCAATCTAGCTGTACATTAGTTTTGCATAAACTGAACATTTTCATGATACTCGGTCTAAAGGAGGCATTAGGTTTTGGAGTACTACTAGTTATGCTGACGTAAGACAGTCAGGTTCCTTTTCACCAAATGTGAACTTATGGTTAATGTCAGTGGTAGTGTTTACCATTACAATTGCTAGTAAAAGTGTCGATATATGATCTAGGATTCTTGGTTGATCAATGCAGACATTTGCCTTTGGTTTACTGTGTTGCATTGCTGCAGCTTTGCCGGCTGAGACTAATGGTTATATTCGAGTGGATTGTTATGGTGGGCTTAATCAGATGAGGAGGGATGTAAGTACTATCTAACTCTTACATCTGATTGTTCAATTGAAATGGGGTCATTAATCATTACGTGTGAACAACTCAAGCTGATGTTTACTGCTGTTTTCAGTTATGTGATGGTGTTGGCGTTGCACGATTACTGAATGCAACTCTTGTTTTGCCAAAGTTTGAAGTGGCTGCCTATTGGAACGAATCAAGGTACTTTGAATTGTTAATAACCTAACCAAGTAACAAAGTGAACATATTTTGTTGACTTTAATGTGATCCGTGTTCCTCTTCAGTGGTTTCACAGATGTATATGACGTGGACTACTTCATTCAGCAGCTGAAAGGATTTATTGAAGTTGTAAAAGAACTACCTGCAGAAATTGCATCAAGAGAACCTGTCCGAGTGGATTGCAGCAAACGCAAAGGCCAATTTGATTACGTTGAGACTGTCCTTCCCTCGCTATTGAAGCATCGTTACATCTCTATTACACCTGCAATGAGCCAGCGGCGTGACAGGTACTCCAACTATTGGCTTTCCTGAAGTTGGCAACATATTTCTCAAGTTGGCTTTTAAACTTGTGAAATCTTGC
The DNA here is from genome assembly GCA_910596185.1 of Chrysanthemum makinoi. NCBI lineage: Eukaryota > Viridiplantae > Streptophyta > Magnoliopsida > Asterales > Asteraceae > Chrysanthemum > Chrysanthemum makinoi. Next base: position 332,128,615 of record OU343221.1, read on the forward strand.
AGGTTTCCTCTCTATGGAAAGGCTGCACTTTGTCAAGCATGTTACAGCGCACTGCGCCTAACGAGCGCCTTGGAGAAGAAAAGCACCGAGCTTCTAGAAGCCATACCCAAACCCTTTCTAGCTCTTCACCTCCGTTTTGAACCCGATATGGTAGCTTGTAGTCAATGTGAATACGAAGGACTTTCACCTTTGTCTATGGAGGCTATAGATGCTTCACGTGGAGAGAGGAAACCATGGACTGGAGAAACAGCTCGTGTTTGGAGAAGCCGAGGGAAATGCCCACTTACACCAAATGAAACTGCTTTTATTCTCCAATCACTTTCGATTCCAACAAATACACACATATATTTAGCAGCAGGGGATGGGCATTATGGAACTTGAAGGATTAACGTCTGTTTACACAAATGTTGTTACGAAATCGTCTATTTTGAGTGGTGAAGACTTCAAGACCATGCACGGGAACACGAAAGCTGCACTGGATTATTATGTATCTATTAACAGTGATGCTTATGTGGCGACATATTTTGGTAACATGGATAAGATGGTGGCGGCAATGAGAGCTTACAAGGGGTTGTATAAAACCCTTTTTTTAAGCAGGAAGGCGTTTGCAGACTTTACTTCTCTGGGGTTACAAGGGAAAGAATTGATGGAGGCTCTTAGGAAGGCTCATAGAGATGATTATGTAATGGGTAGAGGTTCCGCTTTGCCAGATTGCTTTTGTGACTTCCAGTTATGATTTTGTTTGTTCTTTTGTTTCTGTTAGGTCACTTGAAGTATTTTTTTGTAAAATTCTGAATCACATTCTATCAACTATGCAAATTGCATTTAAATTTTGATTCTGTGCTTATCAAATGTTAAAAGCCTTAAACACCTTACCAAAGCTGGTTAGAACAATTGAAAAATCATCTAGTACTAGTCTTCATTTGTGTTAGATGTAGCAAGTTTCATTAATTTTCTTATTAATGGGTCGATATGGGTTATGTTTTATATTAAACAGGTCAAATTGATAAATTATAGTAGTTTAAGGGAATGGGTTGAAGGTGTTTGAGGTCAATCCGACTTAATGTTTTAATGTCAAATTGAAGGAGGACAGTAGTTAAAAGGAAAATGGGTTGAAAGTGTTTGTCAACCAGTCTTAGCAAATTTTGGGTACCTGAAAGTCGTGACACCTGCTAGCCAACTTAATGGTTTAGTTAATCAACTTCGGGACTCAAACTGCGGTCAACAGTGTGTATAAACTGGCAAACAACTACCTATGTCATGTACTCGTTAATCAATAGAAAACTTGCTTATTGTAAACGAATTGTTTGTCTATGACATTTTCTGTTCTGTGTTGTACTCCTTGAAAGAATATGTACCACCTTTTCATTAAAATTTAATCTACCCTGTAATAAACAAGTGTTCTACAGGTGGATTTTACAAAATTTCCACCACTTTGTGATGTTTAAACTTACATTCATCAACTAATCCCTGCAATATCAATGAAGCTTCAGAAATCACCCCTAGCGGGCGATACTGCTGAAAAATGGATGTATACTTTACAGCAACGAGGAGTTCAGACTCATTCAAGTTGCAGGAGATAAAACTATTCCATTCTTTTGCCTTCCCTTCCAAGCAGATACCGTATAACAAGGCAGCAAAAACAATAGGACAATCTCTAATCGCCATCTTATCACTCAACTGCAAAGAAATATTGAGCATTCCATGAAGACAAAGGCAGACAACAATACTACTATATGCAGCAACTCTTGATGACCAACCATCTAATATCATCTTTCTGTTAACATCTAACAAGATAGACTTATTCTCCTCATGTAATTCGGCAATTTTCTTACACTTTGTGAAACCGTTCACCAAATAATGGAAGGTAACATCATTCGGATTACACTTATTCATCAACATCTGTTCAAAAAAGGAAGCTGCTTTGGACAAGTTTCCAATCTTGCAATAGCTTCCTATTAATATACTATAAGTAACAACATTAGGCTTTAACCCACGAGATTCCATCTCTTTGAGTAATTTCTCGGCACCAATAGTATCTCCCTTTTGACAAAATCCATTGATTAAAGACGTATATGTGACAACATTTGGCTTACAGTTTTGTTTCACCATCTGACTAAAAATTCCTAACGCACCATCCATATCATGTTGTTTTACATATCCGTCTATTATTGTAGAATAAGTAAAACTCGTCTGGAAAAATACGGGCTTTAATCATTGTGTTGACACACGAAACTGCATCTTTTAACATACCATTTTTACAGTAACCCTTAATTATTGCATTATACCCAACAACATCAAGTTTCACACCCTTTTGGATAGCGTGTTCAAAGAGCTTTTTAGCCTCATCAAGCTCTTCGTTTCTTACAAATCCATCAATTAAAGTTGCGTAGATGAATCTATCAGGCGGAATATTCTGATCAAGCATCTTAGAAAGCATATTCCTGGCAGCAGGAAGTTTACCTTTCTTACAAAGTCCATTTATTAACACATTATAAACCCCCGCATCAGGGAATACTCCTCTTTCTAGGATTATTATCGCGGTTTCAACCTCACCTAAAACAACAATCCCATGAATAAGAGACTGATAGGTTAGTAAGTCTGGTTTTTCTCCACTGTCTATCATCTTAACAAACAAATCCAAGGCCTTATCGATATAATTTTGTCTACAATAGGCGTTCAACAGGGGTGTATAAGATAACTTATTAGGCCTTAATCCTCTTCGTGCAGCCTGTTCAATAAGTTGTTCAGCTTCTTTAACTTTCCCATGCCTACAAGAATCATAAATCAATATATTATACGTAACAATATCAGGTTCACAACCAATATCAATCATCTTCCTAAACAATTCAACTTGATGGTTTAGTTAATCGATTACCTCCTCTTAACCATCCGAAGAATACTATACTTCATCACTATACACAATAAGAAAATGAGACATCTTATCATGTAACGTCATCCTTTTAACCATCAACATTCGTAACTTCTTCGCTTTTTTAACCCTATAACCGGATATACTCTAAATCGAGCAATATTTCCCCGATCAAGAAAATTTTGGAGACCATTTGAAAGTAATGAAGATTTTGTTTATTTGTTAAGAGATGTAATTGTATTATCCTTCTGACAGTATCCTAACAAGCCCCATGGCGATCATCCTCTTCCTGGATCTTGTCATCTCCAATCCATAAAAAACAATTTTTTTTCCCATAAATCAATTCAATAAATAGATCTCCCTTTAATCCAAAAATCCTTTTCATATATCTTCGTGTTTTTTTATTGATCTGCTTATGGGGAGTTATAGATCGAAGGAAGATGACGTAGCCAGGATCTCTACGTCGATCTACGTCACAAATTTTCCGGATTCGCTAAAGATCTGTTCCATTCATGTAAACAGTATGGTCACACTGTTGATTCTTTTATCCCATTGAAGAGGTCGAAAGTTGGTAAGTGATTTGGTTTTGTTCTTTTTATTAATGTGTTTAATGTGGAGCGATTGGTTAACAACTTATGTACGATATGGGTGGATCGTTTCAAACTACATGCAAATATTGCAAGATTTAATAGATCTTATAGAAATGGGTATAGTGAAGCGAATAAGGAGAATGAGGTTCCGAAGAGTAGTAACATTGGTCCTTGTAAGGTGAATGGCAATACTGATTCTAGTAAATCGTTTGTGAATGTGGTGAAAGGCATTAATTTGGTGGAAGAGACGGAGTCTATACCTGCTATTGTTTTAGATAATGAATGTTTGAATTCGAAAGATTTGTCCAACTCTTTAATGGGTAGGGTAAAAGAATTTGTGTCCTTATCAAACCTCAAGAGGCATTATGCAATGAAGGCTTTGATAACTTACGTATATGGGAGAATTATGGGTTTTACTTGAATTCGAATCTACAAAGGCCAAAGAGTTATTTCAGGATAATGTTGGTGCGGGATCGTGGTTTTCGATGCTGCGTCAAGCTTCTAATGAATTTAATACTGAGAGTAGAATTGTTTGGGTGGAAGTTGAAGGAATTCCATTCAAATTTTGGTCGGGTTCTACATTCAAAAGGATCGCTGCAAAGTGGGGAGATTTACTAGATGTTGATGATCATGTTGAGATGAGTTATCATTCTAAAAGGTTATGCATTCAAACTAACGTATGCTCGAACATCTTTGAGAAATTTAAAATTGTTTTTCGTGGTAAAGTTCATTGGGTTCGAGCTAAAGAAGTTCCTGGATGGATTCCCGATTTTTTGGAAGATGAAGAGGATGATGAGGATCAATCCCAACAGAGTAACAATGATGGTATATTCAATGATCATGATATGAACAACGGTGGGGAATATAGTGAAGTGGAGGAGGTTCATGAAACTGTTTTTGACGAATCTGATGGACAGAAGGAGAAGCAATCGGATGACCCTTTTGGGCTTTATCCATTACTAAATAAGGATAAAAAAGACAAGGCACAAAAGATAAATAGCGATGACCCAAGTTTTAAATACCCTCCCAGATTCACTCCTGAGGTGGAAACGAATGAGGTTGGTACAAATAATGATCAAAATCAGAATGTTAATGACGAAGCTTTGCGTGAGGATCACTTGAATATGAATCAGGATGATGATATATCTAAAAAATTCTCAGAATCTCTTTGTTCTGGACGGTTTAAGGAATCTGAGATGCCGCGTACAAAGGGATCTATGTTAAATGTTATGGAGGAAATTATGAAGGTGGGGCAAGCTATGGGGTATAATATGGAAGGATGTGTGAATAACATTACAGAGATCATTGAATCTCAAGGAGTGTCCGGGGTACATCGATGAATTTTCTGTCGTTGAATGTTCAAGGCCTTGCCCAAAAGGCAAAAAAAGATTGGGTAAAAGAGTTGTGTATAAAGAATAAAGTGAATTTTTTGGGGTTGCAAGAAACAAAGATGAAGACTATTGATTTGCTTAGTGTGAGATTATGTTGGGGTAATTTAAATTTTGATTATGTTCATAGTGACTCTATCGGTAACTCGGGAGGGATCTTATGTATTTGGGATCCAAATTCTTTCCGGAAGAAAAGTTCTACTGTATCAGATTATTTTGTCATTATTCGAGGTGAGTGGTTAAGGTCAGGGGCTCATCTTTTAATTGTGGTAGTTTATGCGCCACATGATGCTAGGGATAAGCGGATGTTATGGGATTATTTGACTCACTTGACTAATCAATGGGATGGTCTGGTTGTAATGATGGGTGACTTTAATGAGGTTAGATATAGATCGGATAGATTTAGTTCGATTTTTAGAAGAGGTTCATCTAGGTGGAAGTGCGTATACTTGGTGTCATAAATCCGCCACTAAAATGAGTAAATTGGACAGGTTCATTGTTTCCGAAAATCTGTTGAATTCATGTCTTAATATCAATGCTATCACGTTGGATCGATACCTCTCGAATCATCGTCCAATTTTACTTTGCGAAAGTTCATATGATTATGGTCTGATTCCGTTTCGGTTTTACTATTATTGGTTGGAAGCGTATGGTTTTGACAAATTCGTTATTGATTCCTGGAATGAAGCTCCCGTAGATGATAATAATGCTATTCGTAAGTTTTTATATAAACTGAAGTTTCTAAAATCGAATATGTGGACGTATGGTCCGGACTGGGCCAGGAATGGGTCAGGCCCGGCAGATGCGGCCCACTTTACGCCTAAACCCTAATCCATCCACTATATATACATGACAGGTTATCTCTAACCCTAACTAACTTTGATATGCTACATCGCATACTAACTTGACCGTTGGAGGTGGACCCCGGCCTCGGGTCCACTCCTAACGGGTTCTCTTTGTTGACAGGTCTACTAGGGCTCGAGAAGACGACTAACGGCCAAGGAGAGTCGTTGAATCTAGTCCGCGCCAGATTATGCATCAACAAGTTGGCGCCATCCGTGGGACCACGAATAAACTATGTTTCGTGTTCTCATATTACCGAAACGTAGAAATCAATTTCTAAAGTCGGTAACTCTAAAAACTTTGTATTCTGCCATGCGTATAACTTTGCATTCTGCCATCATGTGCATTCTGCCATGCGTAAATAAGTTCTATTCGATTATCATGGCAGAAATCATATATCACGTCAAAGCACTGATTTAATAAAAACAAACGTTATTATTTACGAATAGTCTATTCTTTTACATATAAAAGAAAAAGTCCGCATGATCGGACCTATTTTATATTTTAGTCCGCACGATTGGACCTAAGAAAATATCCGCACGATCGGAGCTATTTTATCTTTTAGCCGCGAATTAATCCGCACGATTGGTATGCCTGTTCGCGCTCGAACAACGCAGTCGCGATGAATCTACCCGCATTAGGCCGTGCGTTCAGACATCTTCGCAGAGAACGCGTACGCGCAAACACCACGATGCTAGTCAATTGCCATGAGCGCACTGGACAAAGGCCGTGGTATAAACATCTGCGATCATCCACAAACGTTCGAGTCTATGCGGTTACGATAAATCTATTTGTGTCTATTAGTCACGGTCACGGTACATCCATCCGAGTTTTTATTTTCTACATTAAAAAAAGAAAAACATAATTAATTATTTCGTCGGTACGCATCCCACGACGGGTGCGCACTACCACTTCCCTTATATATTATTCATGCTATGTGCTGTCTATTGTTTCAATTCATTAGGTTTTATATGCTGCGATTCACGGCATATACTTTTAATCTTTGCATTCAGTGTTTTTCACAGATTAAATAAGTTTAATGCTCCTACACGAGTAGCACCATCAAACTTGGGGGGCTACCAGAGTATATATACTACTGTTTCTGTACGCGTCACGCAGGCATATTTGGAAGCAGATCGTATGTAAGAGGTATTGCAAGCCCGGTACAAAGACGGATTTAAATATTCGCACCATCTTGCCGCATGGGAGACGTCCTCTGTCGGTTGTAAAGACGGATGTAATGCGCGCAGAAGCACGTCTTCTGTCGCATCTCTTTGTCGCGCACAGCGCGCACTTCTGCTACAGAAGCACGTCTTCTGTCGCACCTCTTTGTCGCGCACAACGCGCACTTCTGCTACAGAAGCACGTCTTCTGTCGCACCCCTTTTTCTCGTACAGCGCGCACTTCTGTCGCACTTCTTTGTCGCGCACAGCGCGCACTTCTGTTACAGAAGCACGTCTTCTGTCGCACCATGTTGCGTCGCTACTGGTACAAAAGGTACGCCCTTATCCAGGATGCAGCATGCGGGATCCACTTTCACCTACGCGGCCATGAACAGAACTTAAGTCTAGCATAACATAGCCATGCGCTATCTCATACTAGACTTGGGGGGCTTGTGGACGTATGGTCCGGACTGGGCCAGGAATGGGTCAGGCCCGGCAGATGCGACCCACTTTACGCCTAAACCCTAATCCATCCACTATATATACATGACAGGTTATCTCTAACCCTAACTAACTTTGATATGCTACATCGCATACTAACTTGACCGTTGGAGGTGGACCCCGGGGCTACGGCCTCGGGTCCACTCCTAACGGGTTCTCTTTGTTGACAGGTCTACTAGGGCTCGAGAAGACGACTAACGGCCAAGGAGAGTCGTTGAATCCAGTCCGCGCCAGATTATGCATCAACAGAATATTAGAAGATGGTATACTGTATACAGGAATAATAAAAAGGGAGTTGATGTTAAACTCAAGGAGGATTTGAGGTTTATGGACGAGGAGATTGATAAAGGTAATGGTTCGGTCGAGATAGTTAATAAAAGATTGGAGGTGCTTAATAAGTTACAACATGTGGTTAATGCTAAAGCTTCGGAAGTCGCCCAAAAGGCCAAAATCAAATGGTGCGTTGAGGGAAATGAGAATGTGAAGTTCTTTCATGGTATGCTAAAAAAGAAGCGTAGTCAATTGAATATTCGGGGTGTTATGAAAAATGGAACGTGGACTGATAATCCGGACACTGTGAAACAAGAATTTTTTCATCACTTCAAAAATAGATTCGAGAAACCTTCGAATCAACGTGCGCGTATTGACATGAGTTTTCCGAATGTTTTATCAATTGGTGTCTAAAGAGGAGGTTAAAAAGGCGGTTTGGGATTGTGGTATGACAAATCTCCCGGCCCGGATGGTTTCACTTTTGGTTTCTATCGCCACTTTTAGTCGACTATTGAATGTGACGTGTTTGAGGCTGGTAAACATTTTTTCATGCATGGTGATATTTCAAATGGATGTAACTCGATTTTTATTGCTTTGATCCCGAAAATTCCTGATGCTAACATGGTTAAGGATTTTCGTCATATTAGTTTGATTGGGAGCTTATATAAAATTATAGCTAAAATTTTGACTAATCGGCTCGTGGATGTGCTAGGAGATATTGTTAATAAGGTCCAATCGGCTTTCATCGCGGAGAGACAAATTTTAGATGGGCCGTTTATTCTAAATGAGGTAATGCAATGGTGTCGAATGAAGAAAAACAAGTTCTTATTTTCAAAGTCGACTTTGAAAAAGCTTATGACTCGGTTCGATGGGATTTTTTGGATGATGTTTTATATAAATTCGGTTTTGGCAATAAATGGCGTGTGTGGATTCAAAGTTGTCTCAAATCGTCTAGAGGCTCCATTCTTATTAACGGAAGTCCTACGGAGGAATTTCAGTTCTTTAGAGGTCTTAAGCAAGGTGATCCGCTATCTCCGCTCTTATTTATTCTTATAATGGAGAGCTTACATTTATCGTTTCAGCGTGTAGTGGATTCGGGATTGTTTACTGGAATTAGCCTTAATTCCATGGTAAATCTTTCCCACTTGTTCTATGCAGATGACGCGATGTTTCTTGGTCAATGGAGTGAAATGAATATTGACACCCTTGTTCATGTGTTGGAATGTTTTCACCGTGCTTCGGGTCTTCGGATAAATATGTGTAAGAGCAAAATCCTGGGAATTCATGTTGAAGATGGGAAGATAAAAAAATGCGGCATCTAAACTTGGGTGCTTAATTCTCAACACTCCTTTCTCTTATTTAGGTACGAAAGTTGGAGTGAATATGTCGAGGGTACATGCTTGGAAAGAGGTAGTCGATAAGGTGACGTCTCGTCTTTCAAGATGGAAGATGAAGACGCTATCTATTGGAGGTAGATTCACTCTTATTAAATCGGTATTAGGGTCGATACCTATTTTCCATATGTCTATATTTAAGGTCCCTTCAAGTGTGCTTCAAAAACTTGAATCTATTCGAAGTCATTTCTTTAATGGGCATGATACTAGAAGTAAACAAGCATCGTGGGTGAAGTGGAGTAAGGTGTTAACCGCGAAAGAAAAGGGGGGGTTTAGGAGTTTCCAGCTTATATGCGCTTAATAGAGGTTTAATGTTTAAATGGGTATGGCGGTTCTATGCTCATAAAACATCTCTATGGACAAGAGTTATAAAGGCAATCCATGGTTCTGATGGTAGATTGGGGTAGGAGTCGAAGGCTGGAATTCGTACTTGTTGGACAAATATTGTTCAGGAAGTGAAGCAAATGCAAAATCAGGGGGTTAACTTCTTCGAATATATTCGGCTTAAATTAGGGAATGGTGATAATACGCTGTTTTGGGAAGATAAATGGGTTGAAGGTGGGGTTCTTAAAGACTTATTTCCACGTTGTATGCGTTAGAGCTGATGAGAAATTCCACAGTTAGCGTGAAGTTGAGCGAGTCAAGTTTAGAAAATTATTTTCGTCGGAAAGTGAGAAGTGGTGTTGAAGAAGCGCAGCTTGGTGACTTGTATGAGTTGATTAGTACGGTTACTCTTACTCCTAGTGTTGATAGATATGTTTGGTCGTTGGAAAGTTCAGGGGAGTTCTCGGTGGTTTCTATCCGAAAGATTATAGATGGAAAACGGTTCCAGGGTGTTACTTCGTCAACCAGGTGGGTTAAATTCGTGCCAATCAAGGTGAAGTGGAAAATCAAAATTGATGCTTTGCCTACGAGATATAATATTTCTCTCTGTGGCATAGAGATTGATTCTATTGCTTGTCCTATTTGTAATGGTGGGGTGGAGACTACTAGTCATCTATTTTTCCAATGTAGATTGGTTAGGTTGATTGCTCGGAAACTTTCTTTCTGGTGGAACGTGGATTATGCTGATGTTAATACTTACGAGGAATGGTGTACTTGGATGGTGTCGCTTCGAATGCAGACCAAGCTCAAATCTGTATTTGAAGGCATCTTTTATGGCTTGTGGTGGTCGATATGGAATTTCCGCAACAAACTCTTATTCGAGAAGGAGACTCCAAGTCAGGCGACAATTTTTGATAATATTGTTTCTATTTCTTTTAATTGGTGTAAGTTTAGACGTAAAGCCCCGTTCAAGTGGAATGATTGGCTTAAAAACCCATATCTTGTTGTAGTTTAATTCTAGCTCATTGCTAGTTGGTTTAATAAAATTTGTCGTTCAAAAAAAAAATATGATGATAAAATTTTATACTACATTCATATAAATAAATGCATCGGTAGAAATTAAATGACACAGTGATAAAATTGGAATCAGTTATCTGATGCTACATAAAACAAATATACGGCTTACTAAATGTATATTCCATAAGTTGGTAATTAAAATTTTCAACTTATTCACACTTTCTTATAGAAAAATCGCAAAATGCTGGAAACAAAAAAGTTGACAGATGTGCGAGAACAAAAAATAGTTTGGTAAAAGAAATTGCTATTTTGCGAGTAAAGGTAAGTTATTTTTACTATTTTCTCATATATATTCAAGGTGAACTTTATAACATGGTTTTGGCTCAGTTGGTATTCACTCTTCAAAAACTCATAAATTTACCGGAGAGATTTTGTGGATAAAAGGTCAAGGGTTCGAATCTCGGCTCATGCTCACTTCAGTTGGTGCCCCACTAGGACAAGACTATTGCCGGAACTATTCCTTGTCGGGTGAACAATAGCTGATGCCAAAAGATATACCCGAGATCAGGAACTATTCCTTGTCGGAACTATTCCTCGGCTCATTCTTGTGGTTTGTCAATTTTCACACAAAATATTCATGTCAAAAACTTTTGGCAACCATCATCCATCTATTAGTAAAAGTTAGACACATACATCTCTAAAGATTAACGATGTAATTTTTTCTCCAATATCCTTGATATCTACAAAAAAGACGAACACACCACTTACAAAAAATCACACCACCTTTTTATTTCATTTATTGTTTATCTTCTCACCATCTCCGTTGTCTTCGTATATATTACACAAATACACAACCAAGAGTAAAAGCAAACGAGGTTAGGCAATATGAAATTTTTTAACACTAGAAACATATTTGTCCCACATAGGCTAAAGAAACATAACTTTGATGGTTAATATACCATAGCGTATATGATTGCTTTGTGTCTTGATTAATATTATGTTATCGTGCTTGGCAAATCTTCCGGCTAAATGATAGAACTAGTCGGATGAATTTCCTAAGCTGATAAAATAATATGTGGTCTTAACTTTTTTTTATTGAAAAAGCGTTTGAAGTTAGTAGTAAAAACATCGTAAATTATTTGGCCAAAAAGTAAAAATATCTATTTTAATCTCCTGTGGTGATTTTCTTTATTTAACTTGCAACAAACGTGTAGACGACTTCTATTTAGCAATTTGTAATTTTTTATTGTTTTCGATAAAGTTAATAGATATATAACTTCAAGCAGGACCCAATATTGGCTTATTACACATGTTAAATAAAAATAATTTACATACATTGCATGCACAAAGCATATCCATATGTAAACCTTATAACATGCCATAGAACTATAGAAGTAATGATCCCTTGAACTTTGCCTTATGTTGAAGTTTTGCATCCAATGAACTAGGTTTTAGTACATAAGTCCATACTCCATAGTTAATATCTTAGTTTACATTAACATTGTGTTAAAAAAAAGTTTTACAACCAAATCGAATTAGTAAAAAATGACTTCATCATAGAATTGGTAAAAGTGAAACTTTTCTTCCTTTCATTTGAGAGCTTATTCATATTAAAAAGCAATGATAGAATAAGAGGGTCATTCGATGTCACGGGACACTGCTAAAATTTTGATTTGTAGTGCTAATTTTCGTAAAAATACATTGAATATTTTCAAATGCACATGGTCCAAATGCATTATGTTAATAGTTATTGCTTACTAAGTCAACCAATAAGTTAATAGTAAATTTAGCTTTTTACTAAATTTGGTTATTTTAACCAAAAATTGTATTTATTTTGCTAATTCTTTTCTTTATGCTATAAATAAAAAAATTATGCAACTAATCATCTTTAGCTCTGGTTCCCCCTGTTAAAAAACAAAGAGAGTAGTGAAGTTAGTGAATAGAAACTTGATTTTATTGTAATATAAAAGTAGCTAAGTTTTGACTATTTAGGTTGATAAACATTTTATGTATTAAAAATCCCAATTTCTTTTCTTTAAATGGGCACTTGAACAACCAAGCTTGTTATTATTCATAAAAAGATGACTCTGTATATTAATTTACTTGATTCAAATCATAACATGACTCTTTTCCACATGGTCATTTTTTAATTAAAGAATAAAATCATAACATGGTGATTTATGTTTTCCTATAAAAAAAATAATAATCTAAAACATATTTTACGGTTTATACGTTGTTTCCTCAGAAAGGGTAATAAGGCTTGTTACAATTTTAAACACATTGTATATGTTTTTTTTTAACAGCAAATTATATTAGAAGAGAGCAACTAGCAAGGAGCTAGAGCAAATTACAAAGGATGTCTAAGCCGATCATTCCAACAAAGAGTTTTACAACCTCTAGACTTTATCCAAGAAAAAAAAAAGCCTAATATTATCAAAAATATCACTTTTTCTCAGAATATTGGAGCCAAAATTGACATCATTACGTAAACGCCAAATCCACCACAAAGTTGTAACTATGATACCTTGCAAGCGATCCTTTTTATCTTTTGAACCGTTCCAAGAATCCAACCAGGAATAAAGCTCGTCGGTAGACGTACACTCAGGCCAAGGAATATCAACCCAAATGTGAATGAGATGCCAAATAGATTTCGCGGTTTGGCATGCCAGAAAAAAATTTCCTTCCAACAAACAAATACAAATTCAAAGCAACCTAATGTTTTAAGAAAATTTGCTTCCAACAAACAAATACAAGCAAAATTTGGGTCATCCATGTTCGTCATTAACTTATCTTTCTGAACACTTTGATGCCCACATAACCTTGAATAGTTCTTGTATACATTTCCCAAATACACAAGTACGAGTAGAAGCAAACGAGGTTAGGCGATATCAAAAACTTAAACAATAGAAACATGTTTGTCCCACATAGGCTAAAGAAATAAAACTTTGCTAGTTAATATGTATATTAGTACCTTGTGTCAAGATTAGTGTTATGTTTTCGTGCTTGACAAATCTTCCCGATGAAAGAATTAGCGGGAAGAACTTCGGTCATCACGAAAAAATAATATGTATTCTTAACTTTTTATTGAAATAGCGTTTACAGTTAGTAATTACAATAACTAATTGCGCTTCTAGTGAACATATGATGATATTTTTTTGCCCTACAATTGATAAATTTGATCAGTTATATGATGTATATGTCTTACACTCTTACTAAATTTATACTCCATAAGTTCGTAATTAAAAATTCCAACTGATTCTTACTTTTAAATATTACTGTCGTGCATGATATTCATATGCTTTATTCATTTTAACTACTAGAATTTCATTATTACTGATTCATTTACGTATATTAGTTGAGTTATGAAATTAAACGGCGAAATAAGAAATAACACACACTTATAAGAGCATACTGTAACACAAGTTTAAGTCGATAGTATGCACATCAGGGACGGACCTTTAATTTTCTAGAGTGTGTTGCAAAATTTTTTTTTTTTTTTTTTTTTCTTTTTTTTTTTTTTCATAATTACTAAAATACGTACGTAATTTTTTTAGCCAAGTTAAAGTTGCACTATAAAAAGAATAGCACAAATATTTGTGGGGTGGGGGTGCACATACACAAAAACGGCACATTTTGAAAAATTTTATACTGCGTGACCTAAAATTGAGTGTGGCCCGTGCCACACCCATCATTCATGTAATGTAGGGTTTAGGGTTAAAAGTTAAGCATAAAATCAATTTGCAAAGTGAAAAAAACCAAGAATTACAAAAAGAAAGAGTTGTCAATAGGATTCCTAACCATCCTATTCAACTTAACCTAAACTTAAGATTTCTAGATTAAATCCATTAAAACGACAGATGAACAATAGAATCCCATATATTCGCCTTCTTAGGCTTAGTCCTTGAAAAGATCCGATTATTACGAAAATTCCATATAGACCACATCATCGTAGCAGCAACCCCTTTAAGAATAAACCTCACATTCTTCGACATATGAGCATTACCTAACCACATATACCACTCCGCAATATTAGAGACATCCGGAATATCCAAATCACACCATCTAGCCAATAAGACCCAAAGGTCCCGTGTCATCCGAAACGAGAAGAAAAGATGGTCAACACTCTCCACATGCTCCTTACACACGGGGCATAAGAGAGAAGCAACTCCAATGCCTTTCCGGTCCAGATTCACCAAGGTTGGAAGTTTATCAAGCCTAAACCTCCACATAAACACATTGACTTTAATAGGAACACATCTAGGCCATCAAGTAGACGTGAAGCTACGAGGTAAAATGTGTTCATCGATATGTTTTTGAGCACAAGCAACAGAAAAACAACACAAATCTAAAGCCCATTTCCAACCATCATTAGAATATGAGAGCACCACATCATAAGTAGCTTCCATCAAATCTGCAAATTAGATCATCTCTACACCGCCTCTCGGTAATCTTTTAAGGACATTGCTCCAATCCGCAACATTGATATGTTGAGCAACCGTACTAATTTTATTCCTATCCAAAGCATGAACACGAGGGAACAAAACTTTTATAGGTCGATCCCACACCATATTTCATTCCAAAAACTGATCGAATTCCCATCTCCAACATAACGGCTACACGCAGACAGTAAATCTATACCCTTCAACTGAAGCTGTGAGATCGAACGCATAATTGCATTCCAAGAGTTGTGAGACGACTTACCTATCCTACCACGACCAATACCTCTATTGTGCTCATGAATATCTTTATTCACCTTACGCACATAACTTTTTGATCATGAATCAAACAGGTTTAATGTATATTGTAGTGTGCAAAACAATAATCAATATGTGCAAATCATCTCCGGTTTCTTTCTTAACGCCGTTACTATGTTTACTTTGTATGAAAATTGTCACTTTCCTTAAACTAGACGAACCCTTTTACAAGCGGTTCGTTGAGTGGTTCGGACTTTATCTTCCAAACATTATTACTTTTAGGGCCGGATATATAGCTCGGTTAATATTGACAATTATTAACTTTTTAAAAAAATATTCTAAATCCATGGTTTTCGAACACCTACTCCATATATGTCATCGCACAACAGTTAGGCTCGATTATTTCATGATATTCTAATATGATTGTAACAAAATGAGTATGAAAAGTAAAGAGTAGCTTATATTATATGAGAAAAAGTCATTTTTAGGTCAAACATACTGTAATCATGTTACAAAATACAAAAAAAACTTAACCGTTATTTTACCGGTAGATAACTGAGAATAAGCTATTTTTATCTTTTTTTTTTCTTTAAATAGTTATAGCCTAATACAAAAATAACAAACGATTATAAATGACATTTTTACCATGTGCACAACATGTATTTTGTTTTTGTTATGAAAAAACATTGTTTATGTACAATATTGCATCATTTCATATGCAAATGTCTTTGTTGATACAGATATGATAATACATAGTTATCTTCGAACTATCCATAACAGCCACGGCCCTAAACCTCAAAAACTAGAGGACCTATATTCGACCATCCTCATTACGCATTAATAAGCACATTTTAACAACCGATGGACGAATGCTACCATGCTAGATTTCCAGGACAATGAACACTTCTATGTCAGTTTTATAACTCTTGCCATCCATGTTCATCATTGACTTATCATTACAAACACTGCCTTGAAGAACATATATAGTAGTATCAGTTTTTCACCGTGTTCAAAATATGTATTTGATTTTCTTATGAAAAAAAACCATGCATGTAAGTGTACAATTATATCAAAATGTATTTGTTAATATCGATAGTTAAACCATGTACCTAAGACTCGAAAACTATAGGACCTATTCTTGCTCGTTAGTAAGCATAAAAAAGTACATTTGACTAGCGAAATGAGTCATGCTACTATGCTAGGACAATGAAAATGTCAATTGTCTAATAACGCATCCCATGTTCATCATACTAACTTATCATTACAAACACATTAATGCCCACTTATTTGTATATCCTTCT
Organism: Chrysanthemum makinoi; assembly: GCA_910596185.1. Lineage (NCBI taxonomy): Eukaryota > Viridiplantae > Streptophyta > Magnoliopsida > Asterales > Asteraceae > Chrysanthemum > Chrysanthemum makinoi. The sequence goes on from OU343221.1 coordinate 332,144,972, forward strand.
ACTTATGTTTTGAACTTTGAATAATTATTTTCTTGTAAAAAGATGCATATGGACACATATAAGATTTCACAAACACACATCCACGAATAGGTGGATGCAAAAGAGTTTATGCAATATCAAAAAGGATTTAACACTAGAAACATGTTTGTCCCACATAGGCTAGAGATATAGAACTTTGTTAGTTAATATATTGTGGCATATATGGGTTCTTTGTGTTGAGATTAGTATTAAGTTTTCGTGCTTGGCAAAATCTTCTGGCTAAATGAAAGAATTAGTCTGAATATTCTGATCAAGTCGGAAAATAATATATACCTTCAACTTTTTATTGAAATAACCTTTGAAGTTAGCAATTATTTAAATGAGAATAGCGAAAAGAAATATTAGCCACATATTTTAAATAAGGAAAGAAAAGTAATAAGAAGATGCATCTATTTTTATAGATACATCTCAAATTTGTGGTTGTAGTTTCTCTTCATACTTCTCATTTTAATTATATTTTTCGTTTGATCCTCATACAAATACTAGTAATAGTACTCAGAAAAAAAAATTACGAGAAAAATAATTGTAAGTTTGATGTTATACACATAACAAAAAAATCATTTATCCAAATTATCTATAACAATACATTGAGGAAGCATTCACTCTTAATTTTAAGCAATACAACTTATCAAGCTTATAGTATAAATATTTACTCCACTCAAAACTTAATTTTAAGTAATACATTTTATAAAGCTTATGGTACAAGTATAAACTAATTAATCACACTAATTAATTTTACTTTTAAAAAACCCCTAAAATGTATAATACATGTTTATACATATTGTAGAAACTAATAAATCACACAAAACCTTATACAATTTATATGCTAACAAATTGATGGTACATATAATTTTGAAAACCTGGCAGGATCAACGGGGTCAACCAGAATCCGGAGTCGCCATCGGTTCGGCTAGCCAATAAAAGCCGTTCAAAAATGACCTGAGATGACCAATCGTAACCGTTAAAAACGGGTGAACTGGGTCGGACTGAGATCATTTTTTTCCTCTGGTTAATCAGTTCATCATGTTCTTTTGTTAACGCCTAAACTTTAATCTCAAAGTAACCGCCGTTACAATGTCCGAGTACCCTGCAAGTAATTTATAAATAGCCTAAACCATAATAACTGTTTATTATGGATATATGTCATTTATGAAAAAGTAATTTCTTTACCAACTTGTATAAAAAGAAAAATTAAAGAAGAATGAGTAATGGAGAATTGTGCTAAGGGCATCAACGTTAAAAGCTAAGTGTCAAACCAATTTGCTAAACACGTTAATTCTAATCGTATAAATATCAAAATTGTAGATCATATCTCTATTCTAACATCGTTCACTACGTTCGTTTTCGAAAATGATCAAGATCAACAACCATAATGGACTTATAGGCAGGCATGCGCAGCTCGTTTGTTTTGGAAGAACATAACTTTGTATGAAAATATATCGTCACTTTCGATAACGGCTTCCAACATCTATTCCATATTTATCGTCTCACAACAATTAGATTTGATTACATTATACAAAAATGAGTATGAAAAAATAAGACATAAGGCATGTTTAGTCAAATGAGTTGGAATTGGAGCTTATTTCCTATGCTGGAAGGAGAAGTTTATATATTTTTAGAGTACACTGCTAAATATATTCTCGTAGTTTGTCAATTTTCACACTAAAAATCATTGTCAAAAACTTTTGGCAACCATCATCTATTTGTTAGTAAAAGTTAGACACAATACATCCCTAAAGATGTCGTTTTTCTCTACTATCTACAAAAAGTCGAATACACCCGTTGATAAAGTGTGACAACTCGTAATTTCAGGTCATTTTACAAACTTTAAAAGTTTTACTATTTCATCATTTATCGTAAATTACGTTTACGAGTATCAAATTCGCGTAACCTTAATGGTTTAGCTGCGAATTCATGAACATTTTATTGAGGACATTTCATATAGACTAGATTTAGTCTACATATCATCAATAACATCATTTCATATCTATATTATGCATGGGTTTGCATTTTTCATTAAACGCGTAATTTTCATATTAAATAAACGCTATCGCGTAAACATTTATCTTGAAACATTGATCCGACACTTCCAAAAATCATCCCGATATATATTTTTATACTCATATTAAGATTATAAAAATAATATTATGAGTTTACCCAGTGTTTTAAATTTATTTTGTATATAAATTGTTATATTTATATAATTACGACGGTTTTCGTAAATACTACACGATAATTATTATTTCACTCAAATTTTGTAAGGAATGTATTTTTATAATTTTTATGACCTCAATATATTTTATCTTGACCCGTGAAAATTTATTTTTAGTTAACGCTACCCTACAAGCTCAAATATTTACACAAGTTACCACTTATTCCTAATTAACAACACATTTACTCAACATTAAACCACTTGATTATTACTTAATTCATCTAGTCCTAAATTTTCTACATATGTCGACCAAGCATGGGGTGAGTCATTTATTTGCCAAATATCTTCCTAAGTTTAATGTTTTATACTCTAAATATCTAAAAACAAACATACACTTCATTTTTCTCAAAGTGTTTTAAGATCAAAAACTATTTTGCTTCCTCTCTTCTCTCTAGAACCGGCCAACCTCAAGGACAAGAAGGAGATCATATTTTTTTCTCTAGTCAAGTTTTTATTACACTAGTATCACTTTTGTTAAGGTTTTGCAATATAAACCTTGAGTGATTAGGAAAAACCCTTTGTTCTAATAACCTCATCAAGTTACTTGTAAGCTTTTTATTTTCATCATCATATTCTATATTTATTTTCATATTCATCTCATCATATTTGAGAAAACATGCAAGTCTCATGAGGTTTATACCACTTTTACATTGATTTTAAGAGTATGTATATATAAGTCATCCTATAATTACTCCTTGTTATATATTATCTTTGGTGATGTCTAGGAACCCATGACACCCTAAGAAGGTGTATGGTAGGATTAGAATAGCTTCGGAGTTGTTTTGAATGGGTTAGAATAGGTTTGGCGCGAGAAAAACTCATTTCGACAAGTTTGCAAAAGGGTCTGTCCTTATTTTCAAAATCTGGAAAATCCGAAAGTAGGTAAAATTTTTTGGCCTAGATATTTAGAAAATGCACTTTAAAACGAAAACGTGGCCGCTTGAACGGATTAAAACGGAGTTATAACGAAGAAGTTATGAATTTTTCAAGTTAAGCGACGAAAACTATAATTTCTGCAAATTTCAGCATGTTATGTCAAATTTGTATGAGTCAAAAATGAAGCTTGGGCGTTGTAAATTATTTCGACTTATCAAAAATGTATTAGTATACTTTGATACGAAGCTAAGGGCATATAAAACATAAAAAACGGATTTGTAACGATTAAATTATACACGTTCTCACAAAGTTGCTGTAACTTTATTATATAAGAAAAACTATATTATTTCTAATAGACAAATATTACGGCAAAACTAGTTACCATGTTGGAGGTCGTTTTTAACATTAATGAAAAACTTTTTATAAAATGATGTCTTCTAGTAAAAGTAAGTTCGCCTAGCCTATTTTCCAAAATGTCCAACCGTTCATCGAGCGGAGTTGTAACGAATAAAATATAGTCACTTAAACTTTGCCGAAAACCACCCTTAAACACACAAGTACCATACTTAACTTATATTTTTATCCGTGATCGAGACCTTTAAGATGTAAACTTAAACACTAAAACTGTGAGATAATGATACAAGCTTCCCAAAACCGTTGAGTTTGTTTCCTAACACTCGATGTGCACCATTTTACGACTAGATTTTAGAAGCCGTTTTAGTCACTTTCATGAATTCTTCAAATGACATTATATTACGACGAAAAGTTATAATTTCATAATGAATCATTAAATGATTATCGTATGATATCATTTCAACGTAAATGCTGGAAAAGTAATTATTAAATTGTCAAGACGTTAAAAAGGTTATTTTTCGACGAAAAAGATTATTTTCAAAAATACATAAGTGGTATAATTATCATCCGAATTGCATGCATAACATTACATCATAACTTATTATGTATCATATCGTTCATAATAGGTTCAAGTTAGAGATTCACGCTACATTTCTGTGTACTCACTTTTGCCATCGCATCATTGTCCAAGTGAGTCATAGCCCCTACTCTTTTAATTGTTTTGAATTACGTTTGGGGGAGATACATGCTCAACTATTTTTATGACAATCATGATTATTTGCAAACTATATGTTTATCTGAACTGAATGTTAGTCATACGAAGTAATAGTATCGCCATACTTAGAATTTCTATATCATGAATCATTGAGCTAACTGACTTGGTATGATCACGATCTAACGGACTTAGATAATGTTGAACTAACGGACTTGGTATAGTCATGAACTAACGGACTTGGTATAGTCATGTACTAACGGACTTGGTACAATCATGGTCTAATGGTCTTGGTACAATCCTGAACTAATGGTCATGGAACAATTTGAAACCGTACGAATTATGTGTTATATCAAGTAACTATGGATACATTAAGTTATGCACTATTTTGTGAATTCATTTGACGTCATGCATTTGAACATAAACTATACACATTTCGGCAGTGGGTTGTGAACACACAGGTTGCAAGTTTTGTATGGGCGGAACTTGGAACTGGGTGGATTTACAAGGCCTTTGCTGCATAAACGATTTTGAAAGGCTTTACATTTCAACACAAACTCTATGAACTCACTCAACCTTTGTGTTGACACTTTTAGCATGTTTTATCTCAGGTATCTAAGGCATTCACTTCATGGCATGCATGTGGACTTATCATAGAGTCGTGGTGACGACGCGTTTCACATGGGTTTTATATACTTTAAAACATCGTTTGAATTGTAACAAATTTATTTCCGCACAAGTTGATTTTCATTTGGGACCTATACTTTGTAAACTCTGATTATTTTATTAAATCAAACGATGTATTTTCCAAACGACACTTTAGGTCGTTCAATATAACTGTGATTGTGATGCTATGACAGTCAACCCCCAAGAATTTCATTCCGCTGCAAAACAGGTAATTTGGGGGTGTGACATAAAGTCACTCACAAACACTTTTTTATTTCATTTCTTATTTTTTCTTCTCACCAACTCCATTATCATCGTATATATTTCACAAATACAGAACCAATAGTAGAAGCAAACAAGGATAGGAAAATATGAAATTTTTTAACGTTAGAAAATGTTTGTCCCACATAGACTAAAGAAACAAAACTTTGCTAGTTGATATACCATAGCGTACATGAGTACTTTGTGTTGAGATTAGTATTATGTTTTCGTGGTTGGCAAATCTTCCCGCAAAATGAAAGAATTAGTGGGAGGACTTTTCCAGTTCGAAAAAATAAGATGTAATCTTTACTTTTTATTGACTTTTCCAGTTCGAAAAAATAAGATGTAATCTTTACTTTTTATTAAAATAATAGTAACTATTATTGGCGCATCTAGTGAACATATGATGATAAAATTGGAATCCGTTATCTGATGCTACATAAAACAAATAATATACGGCTTACTAAATGTATATTCCATAAGTTGGTAATTAGAATTTTCAACTTATTCACACAAGTTCTTATAGAAAAATCGCAAAATGCTGGAAACAAAAAAGTTGACAGATGTGCGAGAACAAAAAATAGTTTAGTAAAAGAAATTGCTATTTTGCGAGTAAAGGTAAGTTATTTTTACTATTTTCTCATATATATTCAAGGTGAACTTTATAACATGGTTTTGGCTCACTTGGTATCCACTTCTCAAAAACTCATAGATTCACCGGAGAGATTTTGTTGATAAAAGGTTAAGGGTTCGAATATCGGCTCATGCTCACTTTAGTTAGTGCCCCACTAGGACATGACTATTGTCAAAACTATTCCTTGTCGGGTGAACAATAGTTGTGCCAAAAGATACCCGAGATCAGGAACTATTCCTTGTCGGAACTATTCCTCGGCTCATTCTAGTGGTTTGTCAATTTTCACACAAAATATTCATGTCAGAAACTTTTGGCAACCATCATAAATCTATTAGTAAAAGTTAGACACATACATCTTTAAAGATTAACGATGTAATATTTTCTCCGGTATCTTTGTTATCTACAAAAAAGACGAATACACCTCTTACAAAAAATCACACCCAACTACCTTTTTATTTCATTTATTGTTTATCTTCTCACCATCTCCGTTGTCTTCGTATATGTTACACAAATACACAACCAAGAGTAGAAGCAAACGAGGTTAGGCAATATGAAAAGTTTTAACATTAGAAACATGTTTGTCCCACATAGGCTAAAGAAACATAACTTTGCTGGTTAATATACCATAGCGTATATGATTACTTTGTGTCTCGATTAATATTATGTTATCGTGCTTGGCAAATCTTCCGGCTAAATTAAAGAATTAGTTGATAGATTTTGCCAATGCGATAAAATAATATGCTATCTTAACTTTTTATTGAAATAGCGTTTGGAGTTAGTAGTTAGAGTAACTATTGGCGCCTCTAGTAAACATATTTACGATGATAAATTTTGTCCCATATATATGAATCGGTAGAAGCTAGAAATGACACTTGATGTAATAGGAATCAGTTATATGTTATACTTTGTGTCTCGATTAATATTATGTTATCGTGCTTGGCAAATCTTCCGGCTAAATTAAAGAATTAGTTGATAGATTTTGCCAATGCGATAAAATAATATGCTATCTTAACTTTTTATTGAAATAGCGTTTGGAGTTAGTAGTTAGAGTAACTATTGGCGTCTCTAGTAAACATATTTACGATGATAAATTTTGTCCTACGTTCATATATATGAATCGGTAGAAGCTAGAAATGACACTTGATGTAATAGGAATCAGTTATATGTTGCTACATTAAACCAATACTATACGTCTTAGTAAATCTATACTCCATAAGTTGGGGATTTAAGATTTCCAACTTATTCTTACTTTTAAGTATTGGAAGAGACATGCTATTTGTGAAGCCTTTTCCATATGAGTGGATTATTTAACTAGGAAGATTGTATTGCATTGGGTCCAAAAGAGGGGTTTTGAATATTCTAAACGAATTGATGAAGGTTTACGCGTTTAGACTTTTAGTTTACGCAAGAACTTAACGTGTGGGTGTCACAGTGGCAAAAAGATTTGTGACTATCACTTTAACATGTGTAAGGACTCAAGTTCAATTCTTGTGAGTGCAAATAATTTTAAAGTGATCACGTCAATCTCATGAAAAAGAAGGTTTTACCCGGCTTAACTCTATGTACCAGTGAGTTAAACTCTCGTGAATTAGTAGGCGAAAAAGTCAAAAACCTTTATTTTAATCTCTTGTCGTGATTTTCTTTATTTAACTCGGAATAAACGTGTAGATAACTTTTATTTAGCAATTTGTAATTTTGTTATTATTTTTTTTCCGATAAAGTTAATAGATATATGATGAGTAATTGAGTAGCGAGATGAGTCATGCTACTATGGTATGACAAATCGACAATCGACATGTCAATTGTTTAATAACTAGTCATTAATGTATCTTTCTAAACACTTTATGCCTACTTATTGTATATTATCCTACTTATGTTTTGAACTTTGAACTTATTTTCTCGTAAAAAAGATGGATACATATATTATTTCACAAACGAGAATAGGCAATACCAAACAATTTAACACCAGAAACATGTTTGTCCCACATAGACTAAAGAAACAAAACTTTACTAGTTAATATACCATTACGTATATGAGTACTTTGTGTCTAGATTAATATTATGTTTTCGGGCTTGCTAAATCCTCCGGCTAAATGAAAGAATTTGTCGTGGGACTAGGTCAAGACGATAAAATAATATGTAATCTTAACTTTTTTATTTGTTAGTGATTTAAGTGTTATCACTTATATTTTGTGTAATTATGATTTACTTGAACTCAAAAGCTTAGTTATATTTGTTGGTGATTTTAGTGTCATCACTTATATTTTGTGAAATTGTGATTTACTTGAGATTAAAGGCTTAATCAGGTATAGCTTATATTCGAGTCAAGAGATGCGGAGTGCACACTCATTCTAGCTAGCTTAATGTCGTCACAACTAAGTGCGAGATGTTTTTTGAATAGAAAATGTGAAGTATTGTTGAAAAATGATTAGATCTCCAATATATGCTTTAAATGCATTATACATGTGTACTAAAAACTTGTGTTTTCGGTAATATAGAATTTTTAAATTTAGATTGAGTAAATATGAAATTATCTTTTTAAATATTGTTTCATCTTCAAACTTTTATCATTTTCGTTTTAGCAAATAGACTTTTTTTCTTCTCTCAGTGACTACAAATTAGCACATAAGCATTGCATCAATGGCCACACTACAATCACAAGTTCGCAAGTATAATTATTTGCCGTTATACATTATCGCTTTATGCGAGAATTCGATATATAAAACACTTATACTTTTATTTCTAAAAGTCTTTAGAGCATCGCTAATGTATAAATTGTTCGAAGACATGATGCACTTATACAAAGTAATTTTATGCATATTTAGTTACCGAAAAGCTTTTATCAAATATCCTCTCAAATGCAAAAAGTTGGCAATTAGAGTTACTATTGGTGCCTCTAGCTAACATTATATATGAATCGATAGAAGCTAGAAATGACACTTGATGTAATAGGAATGAGTTATATGTTACCAAAACTATACGTCTTAGTAAATCTATACTCCATAAGTTGGGATTTAAGATTTCCAACTTATTCGTACTTTTAAATATGAGTAATGTTATTTAGACCTACTAATCAAGCCTAAATACAAGCTTAATGCATAAATCACTTGTACAATTGTATTATGTGTTTTCTCTCTCCAAATTCCCACCAATCATTTTTTTAAATCAACCAATCAAGCCTAAATACTGTGATATTAAATGCCCACGTATTGTTTATTCAAGCCTAATGCATAAATTCCCACTAATCATTTTTTTAAATTCCTCACCAATCATTTTAATCAAGCCTAAATACAAATATAATGCATAAATTTCCACCAATTATTTTTTTTTAATTTACACCAATCATTTTAATCAAGCCTAAATAAAAGCCTAATGCATAAATGTCACAATTCTCATTTTCCGGTCATTTCTCATACTCCATATTCATCATTTTATAACGGTTCATTCATGATTTTACATTTCACGATAAACGCGTAAATTTTATATTAAATAAACGTTATCGCGTGAGTTATTATTTTGAATAATTAATCCGTTACTTTCAAAAATGATCCCGACATATTTTATATTTACATTTAGTTGTAAAAACTATATTTTGAGTTTAACTAGTGTTTTAAATTTATTTGGTACATAAATCGTTAAAGTTAAATTATTACGACGTGTTTCTTAAAAACTATACGATAATTATATTATCACTCAATTCTTGCGAGAAATGTATTTTTATAATTTTTATGACTTCAAAATGTTTTATTTTGACCCGTTAAAATTTATTTTTAGCTAACGCTACCCTAAAAGCTCAAATATTATACAAGTTATTATTTATGCTTATACAAATACACATTTACCTATACATTTACTTGCATTACTACTTAAAAAAAAAAAAAAAACTAGTCACACCATCAAGTCTCCTCAAAATGGGGATCTTGTCTTGCAAAGATATTATAAAAGGACCAACCAATAATTCATTCAACACACTTACTTCATTTTCACAAGAAAAAAAAAATATAACTTGCTCTCTTTTCTCTCCAACATTCGGCAGCCACAAGACCAAGAGGAAGGATTCATCACAATAATTTTGCTAGCTCAAGTGTCTTAAACAATCTAGAATTTCACTCTTTATTAGGTTTTGAAATAAAAACCAAGAGTGTTTAGGCTAAACCTTGTTCTTTGCACCTCATCATATTAACTTGTAAGCTTGTTTCTTTCATTTTTCATGTTTCTTTATCATCTCATATGTATCTTTTCATTTTTGGAGCAACATGCAAGACATATGTGATTTATACCATTTTTCATGAATTTAGAGTATATATATATATATTTGGTCATCCTATAATTATCCCCATGGTATTCTTTGGTTTTGATGATGATTAGGAACCCATGACACCCTAAGAAGGTGTATGGTAGGATTAGATTAGCTTTGGAGTTGATTTGAAGGGATTAGAATAAGTTTTGTCCGAGAAAAACTATTTTCGATAAGTATATATTGTGTTCTGTCATTGTTTTGATTTTCTGGAAAATCCAACAGTAGGCACGACATTTTGGCCTTGATAATTAGAAAATATACTTAAAAACGAATCCGTGGCCGCTTGAACGGATAAAAACGGAGTTATAACGAAGTCGTGGTGAATTTTTAAAGTTTGGCGACGAAAAATATACTTTTCAGAAAATTCAGCACACTATTTTTACATTGTTCGGGTCAAAAAACGAGCCTTAAGCTTCACAAATTATTTCGACTTGTCAAAAATATATTAGTATACTTTGATACGAAGCTAAGGACGTATTATACGTAGAAAACGGATTTGAAACGACAAATATATGCACGTTTTCATAAAATTGCCGTAACTATTATTTTCTGAAAAACTATATTATTTCTACGATACAAGTGTTACGGTAGCTGTAACGTCCATGTTGAGGGCTGTTTTTAACTATGTTGTGAAACTTTTTGGAACGAATTGTCTTCTAATAAAATCAAGTTCACCGGCCATATTTTTCAAAACGACAAACTGTTTGTAAAGCGGAGTTGTAGTAAATTATTTACGGATGTTCAAACTTGGCCGAAACTCATTTTTCTGCACAACAATTAGCCAAAACCACCATCTTTAACCCTTATTATCTTTATGTTCGAGACCTTTTGGTCGAAAACTCCTGAACTGAAACTTTTAGATTTCGATACAAACTTTCCAAAACCGTCGAGTTCGTTCTCTAACGTGCGACGTACACCGTTTTACGACTAGTTTTCCAAAGCCATTTTTATCACTTTCAAGAATTTCCGACGACATTGTTTTGCGACGAAAAGTGATAATTTCACTATAAATCATTATAAAACCATTGTAGGATGACATTTTGACGTAAATGCTTGTAAAGTGATTTTTGAGTGGTCAAGACGTCAAAAGAGTATTTTTCGACGATTAGTAATATTTTTCAAAACTCACAAATGGTATAAATATCATCCGAATTGCGTGCATAACATTACATCGTGACTTAATGCATATCATATCATTCATAATAGGTCAGTTTCGAGATCCCCGCTACATTTCGGTGTAACCACTTTTGTCGTCACATCTATTCATCAAGTGAGTATTCACAGACTCCCCTTTTTAAATGCTTTAAATTGTTTTGGGGTGGAATGCATGATTTATACTTGAACTAAACTAACTATGTTTTATGAACTTATTGAACATTTTATGCTAGTGAGTAATCACACCCCTTTTTACCTTTTTACTATATTTTTGGGGCTGAATGCATGAACCATACTTGAATTAAATTGATTCTTACTTTTGTGAACTCTTTTGACTAGAACTTGTGAACTCGACTTAAATCTTTGAACTAAATTACGAACTTTTGAACGGAACTCTTGAACTTAAATACAAACTTATGACTTATTTGAACTTATTGAACCGTACGTGTTATGACCTTGTCCCAAAGTCTCCCATGTTCGGAGCATCACTATAAAGTCTCCCCTGTTCGGAGCAGTACAAAGTCTCCCATGTTCGGAGCATCAACTTAAAGCCTCCCCGGTCCGGAGCAAAATGTCTCCCTATGGGAACGGAGCATTTTCAATTAAAGTCTCCCTGTTCGGAGCAGACAAAGTCTCCCATGTTCGGAGCATCAACTTAAAGCCTCCCCGGTCCGGAGCAAAATGTCTCCCTATGGGAACGGAGCATTTTCAATTAAAGTCTCCCCTGTTCGGAGCATCTTTAAATTATTATATACTTGGTACTATATTGTGAACTATTTTGACCACTTGATACGCTATATTTTGTGCAATGGGTTGTGTACACACAGGTTGCAAGTTTTGTATGGGCGGAACTTGGAACTGAGTGGATATACAATGCCTTTGCTTTGGGAACTATTATGACCGCTTACACTTGACTACTTGACGCACTATATTTTTGTGCAATGGGTTGTGTACACACAGGTTGCAAGTTTTGTATGGGCGGAACTTGGAACTGAGTGGATACACAATGCCTTTGCTTTGTGGACTATTTTTTTTTGTTGACCGAAAGCTTTGAATATTTCTTACGAGTTTTCTTATTTTGTTAAACGTGTTTACTCACCAACTATTTTCATAGTTGACCCGTTTTTCTCTCATGCATTTCAGGTGATCGTTATTAAGCTTTTCTATCAAGTCTTGCATAAAGAAGTTTTCACTTGTCGCTACAAGTCGTTATGTAATAAAACTCAATATTTTGGAAACTAAACTTTGTAATATATTTGCCGATGACGGCTAATCTAGTATTGTAATGGAGTATTATTTCTTTTTAATTTTAATGTTGGTATGTTCTATTATCTTGTGCTTATGTTCCCTTTCGTTACACCTCGTGTTTCCGCCTCCGGCGAGGGTGTGACAGATTGGTATCAAAGCCAAAGGTTATAGAGAATGCCGATTTTTCAAAAATAAAAATCACAGCTATAACCGGAAAAATTTTTATTTTATTTTATTAAACATTGAACATCATCCGAGTCATCTAGTCCTATCGTTGCATCGTTAATCATAAATTATACATAGCCTGATCAACTATGTCTAATTTATGAAGAACCATGCAATGATAAGAAGGGTAAATTTAAATCATGTTTAGTCGAGTCTTTTGAGTCTGGTCACCTGAAGTTGCATTGGTCGGGTGGGTATGCACAGCATGTTTTTACGTTCACGTCTACATTACCGTACCTTGTTCATATCTTCTCTTTTCCATCTTTCGACTTGTTAGACACATCATGTCTCTGTTCCTGTCATGTTTCGATCACTATAACACATTACCACCGTTCTGCACCTCATCTGACTTCGTTAGAATGTCGTTTACTCAACCCGATGTTTTGGTTCACTGTAAGATCATGGCTGCAAGAAACGCACGCTCAGGAGGTAATCGTCCAAACCTGGCATTGGCAATAGAAGGCCCACAAGATCAGAACATTGAAATTCCTCCCGCACGTGGTCGAGCATTCTATCTGGGTACCAAGGAAGCCCGCAACGCTTAACGGGTACATTCTTTCGAACAACTACCTTATTTCTGTACGACATGATTTTGAGTGCATAACTTCCTTCCAATCTTTACCACGTTCACGACATTGATTAACTTGAGACCTATTGATATCGACCTTAGTTGTTATATATTTTGTTGATTTGATTTGATTGTGTAAGCAAATCGAATATCGAGCGAATCTTTCAAAAGACTTCATTCAAGGATGTGGAATCCTACCTTTCTAACAACTTGTTTCCTAGCTTGATCTAGTGACAGTTCTTGTTTGATGAGTTGCGAAAATCAAGCTAAGAGACAAGTTTACTCAAGTCGGTTTAGTTTAATCTCATGACAGTTCTTGTTTGATGAGTTGTGAGATTAGATTATAATCGACAACCTAAAGGCCTTTTGAGAGCTACGTTCGATATTGGGTAAGTTTACCCTATTAAATCTAATCACGGGCACGTACTTAGTTGAATGGGGAACCTGTACGCATGGGCATTGATATGATCATTTAGACTGTTCGTACGAGCATGAACTTTTAGAACTCTTGTCGAGGTTCGGACCATAGTATCATTAATCGAATCACGAGGACGTGATTCCGCTGACATGGGAAGAATGTCACAATTCTCATTTTCTGGTCATTTCTCATACTCCATATTCATCATTTTATAACGGTTCATTCATGATTTTACATTTCACGATAAACGCGTAAATTTTATATTAAATAAACGTTATCGCGTGAGTTATTATTTTGAATAATTAATCCGTTACTTTCAAAAATGATCCCGACATATTTTATATTTACATTTAGTTGTAAAAACTATATTTTGAGTTTAACTAGTGTTTTAAATTTATTTGGTACATAAATCGTTAAAGTTAAATTATTACGACGTGTTTCTTAAAAACTATACGATAATTATATTATCACTCAATTCTTGTGAGAAATGTATTTTTATAATTTTTATGACTTCAAAATGTTTTATTTTGACCCGTTAAAATTTATTTTTAGCTAACGCTACCCTAAAAGCTCAAATATTATACAAGTTATTATTTATGCTTATACAAATACACATTTACCTATACATTTACTTACATTACTACTTAAAAAAAAAAAAAAAAAAAAAAAACTAGTCACACCATCAAGTCTCCTCAAAATGGGGATCTTGTCTTGCAAAGATATTATAAAAGGACCAATCAATAATTCATTCAACACACTTACTTCATTTTCACAAGAAAAAAAAATATAACTTGCTCTCTTTTCTCTCCAACATTCGGCAGCCACAAGACCAAGAGGAAGGATTCATCACAATAATTTTGCTAGCTCAAGTGTCTTAAACAATCTAGAATTTCACTCTTTATTAGGTTTTGAAATAAAAACCAAGAGTGTTTAGGCTAAACCTTGTTCTTTGCACCTCATCATATTAACTTGTAAGCTTGTTTCTTTCATTTTTCATGTTTCTTTATCATCTCATATGTATCTTTTCATTTTTGGAGCAACATGCAAGACATATGTGATTTATACCATTTTTCATGATTTTAGAGTATATATATATATATTTGGTCATCCTATAATTATCCCCATGGTATTCTTTGGTTTTGATGATGATTAGGAACCCATGACACCCTAAGAAGGTGTATGGTAGGATTAGATTAGCTTTGGAGTTGATTTGAAGGGATTAGAATAAGTTTTGTCCGAGAAAAACTATTTTCGATAAGTATATATTGTGTTCTGTCATTGTTTTGATTTTCTGGAAAATCCAACAGTAGGCACGAAATTTTGGCCTTAATATTTAGAAAATATACTTTAAAACGAATCCATGGCCGCTTGAACGGATAAAAACGGAGTTATAACGAAGTCGTGGTGAATTTTTAAAGTTTGGCGACGAAAAATATACTTTTCAGAAAATTCAGCACACTATTTTTACATTGTTCGGGTCAAAAACGAGCCTTAAGCTTCACAAATTATTTCGACTTGTCAAAAATATATTAGTATACTTTGATACGAAGCTAAGGACGTATTATACGTAGAAAACGGATTTGAAACGACAAATATATGCACGTTTTCATAAAATTGCCGTAACTATTATTTTCTGAAAAACTATATTATTTCTACGATACAAGTGTTACGGTAGCTGTAACGTCCATGTTGAGGGCTGTTTTTAACTATGTTGTGAAACTTTTTGGAACGAATTGTCTTCTAATAAAATCAAGTTCACCGGCCATATTTTTCAAAACGACAAACTGTTTGTAAAGCGGAGTTGTAGTAAATTATTTACGGATGTTCAAACTTGGCCGAAACTCATTTTTCTGCACAACAATTAGCCAAAACCACCATCTTTAACCCTTATTATCTTTATGTTCGAGACCTTTTGGACGAAAACTACTGAACTGAAACTTCTAGATTTCGATACAAACTTTCCAAAACCGTCGAGTTCGTTCTCTAACGTTCGACGTACACCGTTTTACGACTAGTTTTCCAAAGCCATTTTTATCACTTTCAAGAATTTCCGACGACATTGTTTTGCGACGAAAAGTGATAATTTCACTATAAATCATTATAAAACCATTGTAGGATGACATTTTGACGTAAATGCTTGTAAAGTGATTTTTGAGTGGTCAAGACGTCAAAAGAGTATTTTTCGACGATTAGTAATATTTTTTCAAAACTCACAAATGGTATAAATATCATCCGAATTGCGTGCATAACATTACATCGTGACTTAATGCATATCATATCATTCATAATAGGTCAGTTTCGAGATCCCCGCTACATTTCGGTGTAACCACTTTTGTCGTCACATCTATTCATCAAGTGAGTATTCACAGACTCCCCTTTTTAAATGCTTTAAATTGTTTTGGGGTGGAATGCATGATTTATACTTGAACTAAACTATCTATGTTTTATGAACTTATTGAACATTTTATGCTAGTGAGTAATCACACCCCTTTTTACCTTTTTACTATATTTTTGGGGCTGAATGCATGAACCATACTTGAATTAAATTGATTCTTACTTTTGTGAACTCTTTTGACTAGAACTTGTGAACTCGACTTAAATCTTTGAACTAAATTACGAACTTTTGAACGGAACTCTTGAACTTAAATACAAACTTATGACTTATTTGAACTTATTGAACCGTACGTGTTATGACCTTGTCCCAAAGTCTCCCATGTTCGGAGCATCACTATAAAGTCTCCCCTGTTCGGAGCAGTACAAAGTCTCCCATGTTCGGAGCATCAACTTAAAGCCTCCCCGGTCCGGAGCAAAATGTCTCCCTATGGGAACGGAGCATTTTCAATTAAAGTCTCCCCTGTTCGGAGCAGTGCAAAGTCTCCCATGTTCGGAGCATCAACTTAAAGCCTCCCCGGTCCGGAGCAAAATGTCTCCCTATGGGAACGGAGCATTTTCAATTAAAGTCTCCCCTGTTCGGAGCATCTTTAAATTATTATATACTTGGTACTATATTGTGAACTATTTTGACCACTTGATACGCTATATTTTGTGCAATGGGTTGTGTACACACAGGTTGCAAGTTTTGTATGGGCGGAACTTGGAACTGAGTGGATATACAATGCCTTTGCTTTGGGAACTATTATGACCGCTTACACTTGACTACTTGACGCACTATATTTTTGTGCAATGGGTTGTGTACACACAGGTTGCAAGTTTTGTATGGGCGGAACTTGGAACTGAGTGGATACACAATGCATTTGCTTTGTGGACTATTTTTTTTTGTTGACCGAAAGCTTTGAATATTTCTTACGAGTTTTCTTATTTTGTTAAACGTGTTTACTCACCAACTATTTTCATAGTTGACCCGTTTTTCTCTCATGCATTTCAGGTGATCGTTATTAAGCTTTTCTATCAAGTCTTGCATAAAGAAGTTTTCACTTGTCGCTACAAGTCGTTATGTAATAAAACTCAATATTTTGGAAACTAAACTTTGTAATATATTTGCCGATGACGGCTAATCTAGTATTGTAATGGAGTATTATTTCTTTTTAATTTTAATGTTGGTATGTTCTATTATCTTGTGCTTATGTTCCCTTTCGTTACACCTCGTGTTTCCGCCTCCGGCGAGGGTGTGACAATAAATATTGTGATAAAGCCATTGGGCTAATCGGAAGAGACCTGGTATTAGTGAAGCCTTTCCCCTGTGATTGGATTATTTAACCATGAATATTATGGCAAGGGGTCGAAAAGTGGGGTTTTGAATGTTCTAAACCAAATCCAATTGGTGAAGGTTTATGCGTTTAGACTTTTAGTTTACGTTAGAACTTAACGTTTGGGTGGTATAGTGGCAGAAGGATTTGTGACTATCACTCTAACGTGCGTAAGGTCTGAAGTTCAAATTTTGTGAAGTGCAAATAATCTTGAAGTGGTCCGTCAATCTCATGAAAAAAGAATGTTTTACTCAGCTTGAGTCTATGTACCAATGGATTCAAATCTCGTGAATTAGTCGGCCAAGAATTCAAAAACCACTATTTTAATCTTCTGTGGTGATTTTCTTAATTTAACTTGCAACAAACCTGTAGGTAACTTTTATTTAGTAATTTGCATTTTTATTTTTATTTTATTCTTTATTTTTTTTAGTGAAAATGACAAAAAAATGCATCGAACTTGACACTTGTTGTCATTGTGTGTAGCCAACTATTTTTTTTTTCATTGTAACACAAACCTTTTGAAATTTTGTCATTGTATGTAGCCAGTTAGGTGAATTTGTGTTATTGTATGTACCCAGTTAGGCTTAGCGTTACATCGTTAGTCCTTTTATATTAACGGTCGTTAGTAAATAACTTAAAATTTCGTTCTCTTACGTTTTTATTCGTTTTCATCCGTTATTATACGTTTTCTTCCGTTTTTACACGATTTCGTCCGTTTTTACACGTTTTCTTCCGTTTTCGTCCGTTTTTACACGTTTTCTTCCGTTTTTACACGATTTCGTCCGTTTTTACACGTTTTCGCTTGTTTTTACACGTTTTCTTCCGTTTTTACACGTTTTCTTCCGTTTTCGTCCGTTTTTACACGTTTTCTTCCGTTTTTACACGATTTCGTCCGTTTTTACACGTTTTCGCTCGTTTTTACACGTTTTCTTCCGTTTTTACACGTTTTCTTCCGTTTTTACACGATTTCGTCCGTTTTTAAACGTTTTCGCTCGTTTTTACACGTTTTCTTCTGTTTTCGTCCTTTTCTTCCGTTTTTACACGTTTTCTTCCGTTTTCGTCTGTTTTTACACGTTTTCTTCCGTTTTTACACGATTTCGTCCATTTTTACACGTTTTCGCTCGTTTTTACACGTTTTCTTCCGTTTTTACACGATTTCGTCCGTTTTTACAAGTTTTCGCTTGTTTTTACACGATTTCGTTCGATTTTACACGTTTTCTTCCGTTTTGGTCCGTTTTTACACGTTTTCTTCCGTTTTCGTCCGTTTTTACACGTTTTCTTCCGTTTTTACACGATTTCGTCCGTTTTTACACGTTTTCGCTCGTTTTACACGTTTTCTTTCGTTTTTATACGTTTTCTTCCGTTTTCGTCCGTTTTTACACGTTTTCTTCCGTTTTTACACGATTTCGTCCGTTTTTACACGTTTTCGCTCGTTTTTACACGTTTTCTTTCGTTTTTACACGATTTCGTCCGTTTTTACACGTTTTCGCTCGTTTTTACACGTTTTTTACACCTTTTTACACATTTTCTTCTGTTTTCGTCCGTTTCTACACGTTTTCTTCTGTTTTTACGCGTTTTCTTCCGTTTTCGTCTGTTTTTACACTTTTTCTTCCATTTTTACACGATTTCGTCCATTTTTACACGTTTTCGCTCGTTTTTACACGTTTTCTTCCGTTTTTACACGATTTCGTCCGTTTTTACACGTTTTCGCTCGTTTTTACACGTTTTCTTCCGTTTTTACCCATTTTTGTCCGTTTTTACACGTTTAAAAACGAGCGAAAACGTGTAAAAACGTAAGAAAACGTGTAAAAACGGAAGAAAACGTGTAAAAACGAGCAAAAACGTGTAAAAACAGACGAAATCGTGTAAAACGGAAGAAAACGTGTAAAAACGAAAGAAAACATGTAAAAACGGACGAAAACGGAAGAAAACGTGTAAAAACGGACGAAAACGGAAGAAAACGTGTAAAAACGTGTAAAAACGGACGAAAACGTGTAAAAACGGAAGAAAACGTGTAAAAACGAGCGAAAACGTGTAAAAACGGACGAAATCGTGTAAAACGGAAGAAAACGTGTAAAAACGGACGAAAACGGAAGAAAACGTGTAAAAACGGAAGAAAACGAAAGAAAACGTGTAAAAACGGACGAAAACGTGTAAAAACGAGCGAAAACGTGTAAAAACGGACGAAATCGTGTAAAAACGGAAGAAAACGTGTAAAAACGGAAGAAAACGTGTAAAAACGGAAGAAAACGTGTAAAAACGAGCGAAAACGTGTAAAAACGGACGAAATCGTGTAAAAACGGAAGAAAACGTGTAAAAACGGACGAAAACGGAAAAAAACGTGTAAAAATGTGTAAAAACGGACGAAAACGGAAGAAAACGTGTAAAAACGGACGAAATCGTGTAAAAACGGAAGAAAACGTATAATAACGGATGAAAACGAATAAAAACGTAAGAGAACGAAATTTTAAGTTATTTACTAACGACCGTTAATATAAAAGGACTAACGATGTAACGCTAAGCCTGGGTACATACAATAACACAAATTCACCTAACTGGCTACATACAATGACAAAAATTCAAAAGGTTTGTGTTACAATGAAAAAAAAAATAGTTGGCTACACACAATGACAACAAGTGTCAAGTTCGATGCATTTTTTTGTCATTTTCCTTTTTTTTAAATAAAGTTAATAGATATACAATTTCAAGCAGAACACTCGAGGTCTGGACCCAATATTGGCTTATTACATTATGTTTGTTACACACTTTAAATAAAAACCTTATAACTGCTATAGAAGTAATGATTCTTTGAATTTTGGAGGTGTTGCATCCAATGAACTAGGTTTTGGTTAAAAAGCTCTTTCGACTAACGAAATGAGTCATGCTACCATGCTACGACAATGGACATGTCGTCGTTTAATAACTCGTCATCCATGTTCGTCACTAAGTTATATTTCTAAACACTTTGATGCCCAGTTATTGTAGATTCTTCTACTTACATTTTGAACTTTGAATCCTTATTTTCTGGTAAAAAGATTCATATGGATACATATATGATTTCACAATACAAAAATTTCAACACTAGAAACCTGTTTATCCCACATAAGCTAAAGAAACAAAACTTTGCTAGTTAATATAGCCTAGTGTATACAAGTACTTCGTGTCTAGACTAATATTATATTTTCGTGATTGGCAAATCTTCCGGTTAAATGAAAAATTAGTCGGATGATCTTGTCATTTTGGGAAACTAAATATAAAATCTTAACTTTTTATTGAAATATTGTTTGAAGTTAGAATTAACAAAATTTATTGGCGCCTCGAGTGAACATATGAATTTTGTTTATTTCACAAATACACAACCACAAGTAGAAGCAAACGAGGTTAGGTGATATGAAATTTTTTTAACACTAGAAACATGTTTATCTCACATAGGCTTAAAAAACATAACTTTGCTAGTTAATATACCATATCATATATGACTACTTCGTGTCTAGTTTAGTATTATGTTTTCGTGCTCGGCAAATCATACCGCTAAATAAAAGAATTAATGGGATAATCTCGTCATCATGAAAAAATAATATGTACTCTTTAACTTTTTTTTGGAATAGCATTCGAAGTTAGCAATGAACATATGATGATAATTTTTTGTCCTACGTTCACATCTATGAATCCGTAGAAATGACACTTGATAAAAATGGAATCAGTTATATGATGCTACATGAAACCAATATTATACCCCTATAAGGGGGGACGGAGTCGACTTCGGGTAGGGCATCGGGTACGTGAACCCGAGCGGCAACACCGCTCCGCCCAGCTCGGGTTCGACGTCCGGTTTGGATTTGCGAGCTCCGAAGCCGCTGTTGACCGTTTGGAAAATATGAACGTTGGGTTGAAAACAACGGCTAGTAGCCGATCAAAATAAAAAAAAAAAAAAAATTTCTTCCTATTTAACAAACTTTTACATTTCAAAAAACATAATTACCTTTTAACATATCAAAAAATAAACACACACTAAATAATCTCTTCCAAAAAAATGTCTACCGATTCTTCCGATTACGTTGTTCCTTCTTCGTCTGACGAGATATCCACGGGTAGCTCGTTGCAAAATATGCTTCAACTAGCGGCTCAGTATTATGAAGACACGGCAAGCTCTACCCGAACTAGCGTAAATCGTCATCGGGATATAGGTCTTGTAACTTTAGAGAATGATTGGTTCGTTGAAACACCAAAGTACAACGACGAGTACTTTAAAAAAAAATTTCGAATGGAGAAAAGCATGTTTTTGCAAATAGTGGGTGACATTGAAGCGAGATACCCATATTTTCAAGAAGGCTACGATGCGCGATTTCAAAAAAGTTTCACGGCGAAACAAAAAATCACATCGGCTGTTAGGCAACTCGCAACCGGCAATCCGCCCGATGAGTATGACGAATATTTATGCATGTCTCAAAGAACGGGACGTGAAAGTCTTGATAATTTTTGTAAGGCCATCATTGAGTTGTACGGTCGGGAGTACCTACGTAGGCCGACAGCACACGATCTTGCTCGCATTTTCCAGGCCCATGAAGCGACGCATCACCTCCCTGGGATGCTTGGTAGCCTTGATTGTACACACGTCAGATGGAAAAATTGTCCTAGACATTTGAGAGGGCAATATACGAGAGGTGACTATGGTGTTCCGACTATTATGCTTGAAGTCACGGCGTCACAAGATATGTGGATTTGGCATGCTTTTTTTGGTCCACCGGGGTCAAACAACGATATCAACGTATTGAATCAGTCTGACTTGTATCTTACAGCTCGAAATGGAACGGCGATGAATAGTTCATTCCACGTGAATGGACGCTTTTACAAACGCGGCTACTATTTGGCAGATGGAATCTATCCTAAGTGGTCCACACTTGTTAAAGCATACCCGTTTCCAAACGACCCAAAGGAAAAGAGATTTACGAAGTTACAAGAGGGAGCGAGAAAGGATGTCGAGAGAGCTTTTGGTGCTCTCAAAGGAAAATGGAAAATTCTTGAACGACCACTCAGAGCTATGACCAAAGCGAAAATTGCCGATCAGGTTCATGCGTGTGTTATTTTGCATAATATGGTTATAAAACGCGAGGGGAGGGCAATCTCACCGGTTCATATAATGGATCCGCCGGTCCAGCCAGTGTTCGACGACAGTGTGGTAGCGGAGTTACTAGACGAATTTCTCCATGACCGTCTTCGATATGATCTCACGGAGCACGGAGCACGTAGCACGTGAAGACTTGCCGCATCTCGATGATTAATGGCTTTTTTTTTTAAGTATTATGTTATGTTTTTTTTTTTTAAGTATTATGTAATGTTTTTTTTTTAAGTATTATGTAATGTTTTTTTTTTCAAGTATTATGGAATGTTTTTTTTTTTTAATGAAATTGTATGTTTTTATTTTAAATATTGTATGTGATTTTATGTATTTAAAAAAAAAAAAAAAATGGAATTCGGGTACTAGGGTACCACTCCCACTTGTTAGGGTAGTGTTAGGGTAGTATTGGGGTAGTTTTGAGTTGGAAGGTTATTATTGGATAGAGGTGACGTGGCACCCTTAGGGTATTAGGGTTGAAAAGTTCCACTCCCTCCCCCCTAAGAGCACTTGCAATGGTCCATGTTATTCTCATGTCATTTCGGTGTTTTCCGGTGTTAACCCATGTTAACCATTGCACGTTCGGTGTTATTTCGGTGTTAAACCATAGGTGTTAACTTGGTTACGTGCGTTTTTTTTTTTTTTTTTTTTTTTCCTGCCCCTAAATGAGCGGTTGTTTTTGTAAATTGTTGGTGAGTTAAGGTTTAACCTTGGGTATGTTATGATTGCGGGTGTTTTTTTGGGTGAGTTAAGATGAAATATTAAAGCTGATGTGGCGCTGACGTGGCACGGTGTTAAAATTTAACTTGTGTTATGAATACAAGTGCTCTAAGGACTTACTAAATCCATATTTATAAAAAGTCCCAAGCAAATTCGGACCCTTTGAAAATTACGACCTTTAGGGGCCTAAAGCCCTAACTTTACTTGTTTTACCTTTGTGCCACCACTGAATGGTCACATGTCGTTTTATAACTTTTTACTGTAATAATTTTTGAAGTTAGCAATTAGAATAACTATTAGCGCCTCTAGTGAACATATCTTTTATATAATAAAAGAATTACATTATTTCGGAGTGTTTTTGTAAAAGACTTCTCATTGAAAAAAAATTAGACCAATAGGAGAGGTTGATTTTGCCACGTAAGCGAAATCGGGCGACGTGATTGGTTAATAAAAGTCAAAATTAAATTGATTTTGATCAACCTTTAGTTTATTTGATGCAGAAATTTGGTTGATAAGAAAAACACATAAAAATATAGGTGTCAAATTTGTGAAAACAAAAACTTTAAAAAAGAGGGGGTAATCAATAAAACTTTAGTGGTTAAATTTTTAAAAATTGTATAGAGTTTAGTGTAATATTATAAGTTTCCATAATTTTTAATAACTTTGGAAATTAAACAAATACTCCCTTATACCCCCTATACTTTATAACTTAAAAATATAATATATATGTTGTTTTAAAACTCCAACATATAAATATACATAAGATTATAAATGTTATTTTTTTACTAAATAAGTTTACTAATTACTCATTTATTTCATATTAAAAGTATGACAAATGTGGACACGAATTTGAATATTAAATACGGCTAAATTATTGAAAACGATAATATAATTATCAAATTGTAAGTACGAGCTACTGTAGTATGGAAAAAAAATGTGATTGTAGTTATAACAACTACTCATGTAACTTTTATTTATTTATATAAGGATATGTAGAAAAACATTTTTAAAAAACTTTAAGGAGTATATTTTAACTTCATCAACGTTTATTATGTTGCAACTAAACTCGCATCTTGTGTACATCATAATATCAATAGTGAAATTTAAATAGGAACATCAATATCTATATCAGCTAAATGTAGTTGAATCTTGAGTTATCTAACAAATTTGTTTTAGAAAATTTGACTATACAAAATTCTAATGGATATAATGAATAATGAAAAACTCATGCATAAGTATATAATTATATGTAATTACCTTTAAAGACATAATATTTAGCATTGACACAAAATATATTTTTTTTTTTGTCAAAACCATGTGCATGCACAGGTATTATAACTAGTGTATGATGATAATATTTGTCCTACGTTGATATATATGAATCAGTATAAGCTAGAAATGACACTTGATATAACAGGAATCAGTTATATGATGCTACATTAAACAAATACTATAAGTCTTACTAAATCTATACGCCATAAGTTGGTATTTAAAATTTCCAACTTATTCATACTTTTAAATATTACGAGGAATAAACGTTTGAACTCATAAATTGGAACAACGGCTACGTGATGAATGACATATGACTAGCAAATATGATTACTTATTACTAGTAATTAATTGTGTTAAGTACTTTGATATAATTGATGGGTGTTGGACAAGTGAGAAGGGGCCTGTTACACATTTTTACATAGCCACTGGGCTATTTGTGACTTTGTGAGTATCACTCAAACATGCATAAGATCTCAAGTTCAATTTGTGAGGTGCAAAAAATTTTGAAGTAGTCACGTCAACCTTATAAAAACAGAAAATTTTACCCGGCTTAAATCTATGTACCGATGGGTTCAAATCTCGTGAATTAGTTGGCCAAAAAGTCAAAAACCGCTATTTTAATCCTCTCACGTGATTTTCTTTATTTAACTTGCAACAAATCTGTAAATTAACAATTATTTAAAAATTTGTTATTCTTTTTACTTTTTTTATAAAGTTAATCGATATAGGATTTAAAGCAGAACAATGGAACCAATATGGCTTAATTCATTATGCTTATTACACATGTTATATAAAAAGCATTTACTTACATAATGCTATAGAAGTAATGATTCCTTGGACTTTGCCTTAAGTTGAGGTGTTGCATCCAATAAACTAGGTTTTGGATAAAAAAAAGCACATTGGACTAGCGAAATGAGTCATGCTGCTATGCTAGAACAACGGAAATGTCGTCGTTTAATAACTCATCAACCATGTTAGTCATTAACTTATCTTTCTAAACACTTTGATGCCTACTTATCGTATATTCTTCTACTTACGTTTTGAAACCATGAATACTTATTTTCTCGTAAAAAGATTCATATAGATACATATATGATTTCACAATTACACAACTACGAGTAGAAGGAAACGAGGTTGCAACACCAAAAAATTCAACACTAGAAACATGTTTGTCCCACAATAGGCTAAAAAAATAAAACTTTGCTAGGTAATATACTATAGATTAAACAAGTACTATGCATCTAAACTAATATCATGTTTTCGTGATTGGCAAATCTACCGGTTAAATGAAAGAATTAGTCAGAGTAGTTTGTCGGTTCGAGACAATAATATGAAATCTTAACTTTTTATTAAAATAGTGTTTGAAGTTATAATTAACAATATTTATTGACGCCTCGAATAAACATATGAATTTTTTTATTGAATGCCCACTTATTGTATATTCTTCTACTTATGGTTTGAACTTTGAATAATTCTCGTATATATTTCACAAATACACAACCACAAGTAGAAGCAAACGAGGTTAGGCGATATGAATTTTTTAACACTAGAAACATGTTTATCTCACATAGGCTAAAAAAGTAACTTTGCTAGTTAATATACCATAGCGTATATGACTACTTCGTGTCAAGATTAGTATTATGTTTTCGTGCTCGGCAAATCTTACCGCTAAAAAAAGAATTGGTGGGATAATCTTGTCGTCGTGAAAAAATAATATGCACTCTTTAACTTTTTATTGAAATAGCATTCGAAGTTAGCAATGAACATATGATGATAATTTTTTGTCCTACGTTCACATCTATGTATCCGTAGAAATGACACTTGATAAAAATGGAATGAATTATATGATGCTACATATGAAACCAATATTATACCCCTATAACAACTTACTAAATCCATATTTATAAAAAGTCCCAAACAAATTCGGGGCCTTTGAAAATTAAGACCTTTAGGGGCCTAAAGCCCTAACTTTAATTACTTGCTTTACCTTTGAGCCACCACTGAATGGTCACATGTCGTTTTATAACTCTTGTCATTCATGTTCGTCATTAACTTAACATCATTATGAACACTTTGATGTCATCATTGTAAGTTCTAGTACTAATGCTTTAAACCTTGACCGATCATATATAGCAATTTCAGTTTTTCACAATGTTCACGATTTGCATGTATCTGATGTATCCTTAAGAAAAAACCTTGTATGTAAGTGAACTGTATCAAATGTATTTGTTGATGTTGTTATGCTAAACCATGGATCTAAAGCTTGAAAACTAGAGGGCTTGTATTTACTCATCTTCATTAGTAAGCATAAAAAACCACATTCGACTAGCGAAATGACTCACATTGCATCGTTGCGATGCTAGGACAATGGACATGTCGTAGTCTAATAACTCGTCATCCATATTCGTCATTTGATGCCCATTTATTCTATATCCTTCTACGCTTTGAACCTTGAATAATTCTCGTATATATTTCACAATTACACAACCACAAGTAGAGGCAATATGAAACATGTTTGTCCCACATAGGTTAAAGAAACAAAACTTTGCTAGTTAATATACCATAGCGTACATGAGTACTTCATTTTGAGATTAGTATTATGTTTTCGTGTTTGACAAATCTTCCGGCTAAACTAAAGAATTAGTCGAAGGGTTTTTTATTGGCGAAAAAATAATATGTAATCTTAACTTTTTATTGAAATGGTGTTCCAAGATAGAAATTGTAGTAACTATTTGTGGCCTCTAATGAACATATGATAATAAATTTTTGTTCTACGTTCATATATACGAATCGGTAGAAATTAAATGAGAGTATGACGCTTGATAAAATTCGAATCAGTTATCTAGTGCTAAATTAAGCAAATACTATACGCCTTACGTGATGAATGACATATGACTAACAAATATGATTATTAATTAATTGTGTTAAGTACTTTCGTATAATTGATGGGTATTAGACAACTGAGAAGGGGCTGATCACACATTTATACATAGTTTGGAGGAGACCTGCTATTTGTAAAGCCTTTCCCTATTAGTGGATTATTTAACTAGGAAGATTATTGCAAGGGGTCGAAAAGAAGATGTTGCAAAAAGATTTGTGACTATCATTTTAACATATGTAAGGTCTTAAGTTCAAATTTTGTAAGGTGCAAATAATTTTGAAATTGTCACGTCAACCTCCTGAAATGGGAAGGTTTTACTCGGCTTGAGTTTATGTACCTGTAGATTCAAATCTCGTGAATTATTTGGCCAAAAAGTCAAAAACCTCTATTTAAGTCTCCTGTCGTGATTTTCTTTATTTAACTTGCAACAAACGTGTAGATAACTTTATCTTAGCAATTTGTAATTATTTTTAATATGCAGTTAATAGATATACGATTTCAAGCAGAACACCGGACCCAATATTGGCTTTAAGTTTGTTACACGTTTTAAATAAAACCTTATAAATGCCATAGAAGTAATGATTCCTTGAACTTTGCCTTACGTTGAGGTGTTGCATCCAACGAACTAGGTTTTGGATAAATAAGCACATTCGAGTAGCGAAAATGAGTCATGCTACTATGCTAGGACAATTGACATGTCGTCGTTTAATAACTCGTCATCCATGTTTGTCACTAAGTTATCTTTCTAAACACTTTGATGCTCAATTATTGTATATTCTTCTACTTACGTCTTGAACTTTGAACACTTATTTTCTCGTAAAAGGATTCATATGAATACATATATGATTTCACAAATACAAAATTGCGCGTAGAAGCAGACGAGGTTATGCAATACCAAAAAAATTCAACACTAGAAACATGTTTGTCCCACATAGGCAAAAGAAATAAAACTTTGCTAGTTAATATACCATAGTGTATACAAGTACATTGTGTCTGGACTAATATTATGTTTTCGTGATTGACAAAGCTTTCGAAGAATTAGTCGGCAGAGATGTCGTTTCGAGAAAATAATATAAAATCTTAACTTTTTATTGAAATAGTGTTTGAAGTTAGAATTAACAGTGTTTATTAACGCTTCGAGTGAACATATGAAATTTTTTATTGAATGTCCACTTATTGTATATTCTTCTACTTATGCTTTGAACCTTGAATAATGCTCGTATATATTTCACAAATACACAACCACAAGTAGAAGCTAGTAGGAGCAAATGTGGTTCGGCAATATGAAATTTTTGTAACGCTAGAAACATGTTTGTCCCACAGACTCTGGAAGCGTAACTTTGCTAGTTAATATACCATAGTGTACATGAGCACTTTGTGTTGAGATTAGTATTACGTTTTCGTGGTTCAAATATTTTCTCACTAAATGAACGAATTAGTGGGAAGGATCTTTCATGACGAAAACTATTATGTAATCTTAACTTTTTATTGAAATAGCGTTCAAGTTAGTAATTATAGTAACTATTGGCGCCTCTAATAAGCATATGATGATAAAATTTTGTTTTACGTTCGTATATATGAATCGGTAGAAATTGAATGACACTTGATAAAATTGGAATTACATATCTGATGCTACATTAAACAAATACTATATGACTTGCTAAATCTATATTTCATAAGTTGGTAACTAAAATTTCCATCTTATTCACGCAAGTTCTTTATAAAAATTAAAAATCCCGAAATGCTGGAAATAAAAAAGTTCACATAAGTGCGAGAACAAAAAATAGTTTGGTCAAGGACATTGCTATTTTGCGAGCTAAGGTAATATAGTTATTTTTACTATTTTCTCTTATATATTCACCCAGGTTAACTTTATAACCTAGTAGTAATCATAAACGAAAAAAAAAAAAAAAAAATTAAAAGAAATTTGTTATTTCTTTCATCCCAAATTATAAGTACATTTTAAAATTGTACATGGATTAAAATTTCCTACTAACAACATTTTCGTCCATTAAATATATTTTTTACCCATTAAAATCTACTTATAAATATTTTGAAACAACCAAAAAAACATAAAATAACATATGAACTTTAAAAGTTGGAACAACGGCTACATGATGTGTTAAGTATTTTCTTATGAGTATTCGATAATTGAGAGTGGGCTGGTTAAACATATTTACATAGTTTAGGTTATGACCCATGGGCTAGACTGTGATAAAGCCATTGGGCTAATTGGAAGAGACATTCTAATTGTGAAGGTTTTACAGGCTTGAATCAATGTAACAGAAGGTTCAAATCTCGTGAACTAATTGGCCAAAAAGTAAAAGCCACTATTTGAATCTCCTGTCGTGATATCTTTTATTTAACTTGCAACAAACATGTAGATAACTTTTATTTAGCAATTTGTATATTTTTTTTTTAATTAAGTTAATTGATACTCTTTTTTCTCATATAAATGTCCACTTTAACTTTTTTGATTCTTTCTTGTTTAACTTAAACCGTAAATATTTTTATGAGACGATGGTAGTATATGATTTCAGCAGAACCCTTGACCCAATATTAGCTTATTACATTATGTTTCTTACACATGTTATATACAAATCATTTACATACATTGCATCTTGCATGCAAAAAGCATATCCATGTGTAAACCTTATAAAATGATCTCTTGAACTTTGCCTTACGTTGAGGTGTTGCATCCATTGAACTAGGTTTTAGTACCATAGGTCCATACTCCATAGTTAACATCTTAATTTACATTAACAATGTGTAAAAAAGTTTTACAACCAAATCAAAATTGTAAAAATTGACTCCATCATATAATTGCTAAAAGTGAAACTTTTCTTCCTTTGATTTGAGAGCTTATTGTCATATTAAAAAACAATGATAGAATTAGAGAGTCATGCGGTGTCATGAGACACTCCTAAAATTTTGTTTCGTACTACTAATTTTCGTAAAATACATTGAATATTTTAAAACGCTCACAGTCTAATTAGTCTATCGATAAGTGAAAAGTAAATTTAGTTTTTAACTAAACTCATGTATTTTAACAAAAAATTGTATATTTTTTTTTCTTGCTAATTCTTTTCTGTATACTATAGTTTAAAGAATTATGTACATTTTATATGTGTTTAGATTTTGATCAATATACTCAAAATAGTTATAAAAATGTACAAAAATATTATCTTCTAAGCAATATGTAAAATGTGTCATGCTCTTCTTTGCATGAACCCAAAGTTTGGTACTTTCTTTCATTGGCGGAGCTATTAAGGGACCGGGAAGGGTCCCGGCCCCCTAGGCCTAAGCCCGTTAGTGTATTTTTTCTCGATTTCATGTGTATTTTTGGTAAAAAATTTATTTCGGCCCTCCCATTTAACGTATTTCCCAAAAAAAAATTGTTTCGGCCCTCCCACGAAATATTTTCTAGCTCCGCCATTGCTTTCTTTATTATAGTATGTAATTATGCCTCAATCTCGATGGTTGTATGTCAAAGCAACTAACAAATGCAAGGAAAATGCCAAAAAGGAATCCAACAATTATGGTTAAGAGTCATTTTTTAGGTTAAACATGTTGTAATCGTATTAAGATATTAAAAACCATTATTTTACCAGCGCGATACTATAAAGAAATTATGACTTTGCTTTAAGTAGTTATCGGTTTAAACAATAATAACAAACGATCATAAATAGCAATTTTACCATGTTCACAAAATGCATTTTGTTTTTCTTATGAAAAATCTTGTTCACGCATTGCATCATTTCTATGGAAATGTTTTTGTTGATATTGATATGATAACGTATACCTAGTTAGAAAAATGATTGTTATGTTTACTAATCATGCCTACAAATAAACTTAATGATTTTTTTTTTGAACGGCAAAGATTTATAGAATGAAGCTAGCAAGGAGCTAGCACAAAATTACATTGGTTTTTTAAGCCAATCCTGCCAAACTAAACGACTAGAACCTCTACTTTGTAACCCAGAAAAAGAAAAAAAACGAATATTATCAAATAAATCACATTTCCTCATGCGTTGAGAGTTGAATGTGATCGAGTTCCGATAGTTCCAAATAAGCCACCAGGTGGACGCGGATATCACTTGAATGCGCTTCTTGACTTCGTTAGAAACCCGGATGTTATCAAACCAAGACTCCCAATCTGAGTGGGAGTGTAATGATGGGATATTCAAGTCAATCCAAACACGAACCAAACGCCATATATTTGACGCGACATCACACGAATTGAAAATATGATCATTGGTCTCCCTACCGTTACTACAAACCGGACAATCAATAGAATGAATATCCAACCCTCGCCTTGAAAGGTTCAGAAGATGAGGGAGTCTATCCAATCTCATCCACCAAATGAAAATATTCACCTTTCGAGGAAGAATGTTACACCAACTAGTTGTCACCGAGAGCGTCGGGAGAATAACATCGTCGATGTGTTTTCTTGTAGCACCAACAGTGAAAGAGCCATCATTCGTGAGACCCCATCTGATGACATCTCTATCTGTAGAAATTGAAAGCGAATGAAACTCAGCTTTCAAGGCTTCTAGCATGTCGAGACATCTGCCAGAAGTAATTGGACGCGTCCAATGCCAAGTCCAACTACCACTTGAGAACCACTCACTAATGGTACAATTAGGGTACGCCTCTAAACGATAAAGCCTGTTATATCTATGATAAAGAGGAGAGTCACCGATCCAGTTATCAATCCAGAATTTCACTTGAGAACCACAACCAACTTTGTAACTCAAAGTATTTAATGGGATAATGTTTTTTTGAGTGAAAATGGTAGATAGAGTCAATAATATTAGCCCATACCCCTTTAGATTTGCAGGCGAGATGAGAAAGGCCTACATCCTCCCCATGAATGGCCTTGATGACTTGAACCCATAAAAGACTTGGATCGAATACCAAACGCCAACGCCATTTTTTAAGAAGAGCAATGTTAAAAGCTTTCAAACCGCCAACGTCTAAACCCCCTTTTTCGAATGAAGCCAAAGCATTCTCCCATTTAATCATTATCAGCTTGTTTCTATCTCTTTCAGCGCCCCAAAAGAACTTGGAACGAAGACGTTCAAGAGAAGAAAGGATGGTTTCTGGAACTTTGAAAATCGACATATAGTAAATACCAACACTTCCCAGTATCGTCTTTACCAATGTCGATCTACCGCCAATGGAGAGAAGTTTTGCCTTGCATCTTGATAATCTAGAATCGAACTTATCAATCAAACTTTGCCAATGGGTTGACCGTTTCATACTCGAGCCAATAGGAATACCGAGATATGTGAAAGGTAAAGAGCTCGCTGTACATCCAGTAGACCGAGCCATGTCCTCTATATCGATGTTTGAGACTCCAATTCAATAAATGTTTGATTTATGGATGTTGATACGTAGACCATAAGCCAAATAAAACACGTTGAATAATCGAATGATAATATCCATGTCTACTTGATTCCATTCTGTAACTAGCACAACATCATCAGCATAAAAGAAGTGGGAAAAACGCATACCTGGATTCCCAACCGAAACTCCTTTAATTAGGTTTGATTGAGTCGCATCTTTAATTGCTATGTGAAGACCCTCCATGATAAGAATAAAAAGAAATGGAGACAATGGATCACCTTGGCTTAAACCCCTCTTTATGGAGAATTCTGAGGTAGGACTTCCATTTACAAGAATGGATGTGCGAGCAGAACGTAAACACTCTTTGATCCAACTTCTCCATTTTTCTCCAAACCGGAACTCGCTAAGAACGTAGTCTAAGTACTTCCAATTCACCAAGTCAAACGCCTTTTCGAAATCAACTTTAAAAAAACCTAAGAACCTAATGATTTGATTGGTTGATTTAAAAAAGTGATTAGCGAGAATTTGAAGAGATAAAGTACTTAATACAATTGTACAAGTAATTTATTCCACAAAAGGTGTAGATTGGCTGGAACACCCTAACTCCGGGTGCCTTTTGGCACCAACCATTGTCCACCCTGCAAGGAATAGCTGCGACAACTCTCCTGGCCTATTGGGGCACCAACTAGAGTGAGCACGAGCCATGACTCGGACCCCTGAGCTCTTATTCCACAAAGTGTCTCTAGTGTGCCTATAGGTTTTGCGAAAGTGGGTACTTATATGAAGCAAATACCAAGAATGGAACTTGAACTTGGGTTAATTGACTCAAGCATAAATGCTCCAACCATTAGATATATATTTAGGCTTATATAACAACCATGGGTAAAACTAAAAACTAGAGGACCTATATTGATCATCCTCATTATTAAGCGTATATAAGCACATTCAATTACAACTAGAGGTGGCAATTTGTGCCTAAAATAAAAAAAAAAAGGCTAAATAGGCAAACTTTTAAAAGATTTTGGCACATTTGGGCGGCCTCCTTGTTTTGAAATGGGCATGTATTGCCCATTTAAAAGTTAAATGGGCATAATGGGCACATGTTTTTCTCGAACATTAAATTGTTTTTAAAGAAAAACTTATATTTAATTTATTAAATATAACTGGGGTGTTACGTTTGAGGAATTTATTTCGTTGTTTTGGGTCTTTTTAAAATCGATTCGTATAACATGATCCCGTTTGACCCGTGCCCGTTTAGCCCGCGCCACGTTTAGCCCGCGCCCGTTTGGCCCGTAGCCCGTGCCCGCCCGGCCCGCCCGTTTTGCCACTTCTAATTACAACCGATAGGCGAATGCTACTATGCTATAGATTGCTAAGACAATGGATATGTCGTGTTATAACTCTTGTCATCCATGTTCATCATTAACTTATCATTCTAAACGCTTTTACGATGTTCATGATATGTATTTAATATATGCTTAAGAAAAACCTTGTATGTAAGTGCACCGTGTCGAATGTCTTTGTTGATGTTGATATGCTAAACCATGTACCTAAGACTTCAAAAACTATAGGACCAATATTTGCTCGATCATCTTCGTTAGTAAGCACAAAAAAGTACATTCGACTAGCGAAATGAGTCATGCTACTATGCTAGGACAATGGACATGTCAATTGTCTAATAACTCGTCATCCATGTTCATCACATTAACTTATCATTACAAACACACTAATGCCCACTTATTTGTATATTCTTGTACTTATGTTTTCAACTCTGAATAATTATTTCCTGGTAAAAGGATACATATGGATACATGTATGATTTCATAAATACACAGCCACAAATAGGTTGATGCAAACAAGGTTATGCAATATCAAAAGGATTTAACACTAGAAACATGTTTGTCCCACATAGCCTAGAGATATAAAACTTTCATAGTTAATATACCATAGCGCATATGGGTACTTTGTGTCAAGATTAGTATTATGTTTTCGTGATTGGCAAATCTTCTGGCTAAATGAAAGAATTAGTCAGCAGAAATGATCGGTCCGAAAAAATAATATGTACTCTTAACTTTTTATTGAAATACCGTTTGAAATTAGAAAATATAGAACTATCGGCACCTCTTAGTGAACATATGATGATATATTTTTATCATACGTTCATATGAATTAGTAGAAATTAAATGACACTGAATCAGATGTGGAGTACCAATTAGTCATAAGTTGGTAATTAAAATTTCCAACTTATTCTTACTTTTAAATATTACCTGTCACTGTTGCGCGTAATATTCATAGTTTTTACTCAGTTTAACTAACAGAATTTCGTTATTATCGATTGGTTTATGTATATTAGCTGAATTATGAAATTAAAGGGCTAAATAGGAAAACACACACTCTTATAAGAAATATAAAAGTATAAGTTTGATGTTACACACATAACATAAAAAATCATTTATTCACATTATTATTTCTTAGTAACCGAAACCATTTGTAGATATATGTTATTCAAGAAAAATTATTTTCTTCACCAAGTTGTATAAAAAGAAAAATTAAAGGAGAATGAGTAATGGAGAATTGTGCTAAGGACATCAACGTTAATAGCTAAGTGTCAAACCAATTTGCTAAAGACACATTGATTCTTATCGCATATCAAAAGTGTAGATCATATCTCTATTCTAACATTGTTCACTACGTTCGTTGTCAAAAATGATCAAGATCAACAGCCATAATATATTGTTCTCAAGAATATAACTTTGTACGAAAATACATTGTCACTCTTCGTAATGGTTTTCCAACATCTGCTCCATATTTTTCGTCTCACAACAATTAGACCCGATCACATTATGATACTCTAATATGATTATAGAAAACTGAGTATGAAAAAAATAAGACATAAGGCATGTTTGGTCAAATGAGCTGAATAAGACTTACTTGTACATATTGATTTGTATGTATTTTTGGTTATTAACAACCAAATGTTTCAATAATGTTTGTTACTGTACTTTGTTACATTACTTTTTTCACAAACAAACAACCTACTTACACATTATTATGTACCATATATATGTAGATGACGAGATCGCCCTTTGCCCAACAAAGAAAACGAAGGATACAAGCTGCTATGATAGCTGCCACAGGAATTTTCAACATAGTAACAACTATGGTTCGTTGGTTTATGTTGGGTTGTTTGATGATCAGTCATTTGATCGAGTCTAAAATGCTTCGAAGAAAATATTTGATAAGTTTGAGTAGTAGACGTGACAATATGTGGAGCATGGTGTATCAAAGTGATATTACGAGTGTGGTTAATATTCGAATGAATATACTTGCATTTTCAAAACTTTGTAAATTGCTTGAAACAAGAGGAGGACTATGTAGCAGCAAACACATGCTAGTTGATGAGCAGGTTGCAATGAGAAAAACAGAATAATAGCAAATAGATTTCAAAGATCTGGTGAAACTATAAGTCGCTATTTCAAGTTAGTTTAAGATGCCGTATGCCGACATGTGATCGAAATAACGTAAGTGAACTGTCTTTTTTGATTTTTATGAAAATAACGTGTATAGATATTTAATAATTATTAGTTTTCATAGGGTTGTCTCGGAGCATTAGATGGTACTTATATTAAAGTCAAGGTTCCAACATGTGATCGAAAACCTTATCAAACACGAAAGGGTGAGATTTGTACCAAAATTCTTGGGGTGTGCACGAGAGACCTTATGTTTTCTTATGTACTTGCGGGTTGGGAAGGTTCAACAGCAGATAGTCGTGTGCTTCGAGATGCTATTAGTAGGCCAAATGGTCTTAAGATAACCCATGGTATGTTACACATCTTACATATAAGTACTTGCATATACACATATGGAAACACATTTGTGCTTATCATAATTACATGATTTGTGTTAATACTTAATAGGATCATATTATCTTTGTGACGCCGACTACACAAATGGTGACGGTTTTCTAACTCCTTATAAGTTGGGCCATATCTAGTTGTGTTTTTGGTTGATGTTTAGTGCTGCTCTTGCATAGTTTTTGGTTGCGAGTCTCTTGGCAAGTTCTGCAAATCATGAACACTATTGGGATCTCTATATATTGTATGTACTATTTTTAGTATTTGAAATACCATTTATATCTTTTAAAGATATATATGGATAAATTTTCAATGAAGCAACTGGTATAATTTTGAGTACATATTCGTTTGCTTATTTTATTTTTTAATGGTTTGTTTGTTACTTTTGATTATATAATCAGTTACTAATAAATAAAACTAAAAAACAATAATAACAAAATCAAAACTTGTTTTCAATTCTCTCTTTGTTCTCCTTACCAAATAGAAGAAATCAATTCTTTTCATTTTTTGTGGTCAATTTATCTAGTGTTACCAAATAATGGAATTCATAAAAAATTTCTCAACCAATTTCATTTTTTCTGAATTACATTATCTACTTCATTTCTTTTCACTCAAATTCTCTCTACCAAACGTGCTCTTAGAGTTACTGCAAAATACATTCTCGGATTTTTCAATATTTACGCTAAACATCCCTTTCAAAAACTTTTGGCAACCATCATCCATCCGTTAGTAAAAGGTAGACACAATACATCCCAAACGACTAACATTATGCATTTTTCTCAGCTATCTTCGTTATCTACAAAAAGTCAAATAGACCTTTTGATAATCACTCTCAAACACCTTTTTATATCTTTTCGTATTTTTCTTCTCACCATCTTCGTTATGTCCGTATATATTTCACAAATGCACAACCAAGAATAGAAGCAAATGAGGTTAGGCAATATTAAAAAATTTAACACTACAAACATTTTTGTCCCACATAGGCTAAAGAGATAAAACTTTGCTAGTTAATATACCTTATTGCATATGAGTACTTCGTGTCCAGACTAATATTGTGTTATCGTACATGGCATTTCTCTGGCTAAATGAATGAATTAGCCGAAGAAGTTAACATAGACGATAAATAATGTGTACTCTTAACTTTTTATTGAAATGGCGTGTGAAGTTAACTATAGTAAATATTGGCGCCTCTAGTGAACGTATGATGATAAATCTTTGTTCCACGTTCATATGAATCGGTAGAAATTAAATGACACTTGATAAAATTGGAATAAGTTAATAATATATGTCTTACTAAAAACACGTTGATTCTTATCGTATACATATCATAAGTGTGTAGATCATAACTCTATTCTAACATCGTTTACTACGTTCGTTGTCGAAAATGATCAAGATCAACAACAATAATGGGCAGGTCTTATTTATAAGAAAATGGACTTATAGGCAGGCAGCTCATTTGGTTCGATTTGTCACTTTCCACAATGGTTTTCCAACATCTACTCCATATTTGTCGTCTCGCAACAATTAGACTCGATTACATTATGATGCTCCACTATGATTATAGAAAAATGAGTATGAAAAAAATAAGACATAAGGCATGTTTAGTCAAATGAGTTGAAGTTGAGGCTTATATTCTATGCCGAAAGCAGAAGTTTATATATTTTTAGAGTACACTGCAAATTATTTTCTCGTAGTTTGTCAATTTTCACACTAAACATCATTGTCAAAAACTTTTGGCAACCATCATCTATTTGTTAGTAAAAGTTAGACACAATACATCCCTAAAGATGTAGTTTTTCTCTACTATCTACAAAAAGTCGAATACACCCGTTGATAAAGTCACTCACAAACACTTTTTTATTTCATTTCTTGTTTTTCTTCTCATCAACTCCGTTATCTTCGTATATATTTCACAAATACACAACCAAGAGTAGAAGCAAACGAGGTTAGGTAATATGAAACAAAACTTTGCTAGTTAGTATAATATAGGACCTATATTTTCTCATCTTCATTACTAAGCATTCAAAAGCACATTCGGCTAGCGAAATGAGTCATGTTACGGTGCTAGGACAAGGGACATGTCGTCGTTTAATATCCCGTCATCCATGTTCGTCATTAACTTATCTTTCTAAACACATTGACCCCCAATTATTGTGTATTCTTCTACTTATGCTTTGAACCTTTCTTCGTATATATTTCACAAATACACAACTACGAGTAGAAGCAAACGAGGTTAAGCAATATAAAAAATCTTAGCACTAGAAACATGTTTGTCCCACATAGGCTAAAGAAATAAAAAATTTCTAGTTAATATACCATAGTGTATATGTGTTCTTTGTCTCCAGATTAGTATTGTGTTATCGTGTTCGACAAATCCTCTAGCTAAACTAAAGAATTAGTCTGTGGATTTGTCAATCCGATAAAATAATATATATACTCTTAGCTTTTTATTGAAATAGTGTTTGAGGTTAGAAAGTAGAGTAACTATTGGTGCCGCTAAGGAACATATGATGATAATTTTTTGTCCTATGTTGTTTATATATATATATATATATATATATATATATATATATATATTTTTTTTTTTCTTTCATGTTTATATCTCTATTATTACTTGTAATAACGGATTACAATAAGATAGCAGGCAAACGGGCAACAAGCTGTGCCGCAACCCCCTTTTGAATAGCAAAACCAATTCTACTAAAAATGAAATTTTGTGACTTAGGGGTCGCAAAATTACTTTGCACAACCCGTTGAACCCTAGTCAAAAACTCCACAGCTGCCGAAGCTAGGAACCCAAATGTATCAAAAGCAAAAGGGGTAAATACGTGTTGATTCTCTAAACAAACTTTCTCGTGTTTAGCAACTTTGCTCGATTCCGCTTTCAATGCCGCTTGTCCCGCAACAAACCCGTTGTCCCTTAGCCCAACAAGAGGGGACACTCCGGTAAGATCCACACAAGCATGTTTCCCCCCGGCCCATCCAAACACAAGTATATCACTGGTAAGTAGACCTCCCTTCAAGCGGATCTGTCAGAAAGTTCACGGGGGCATCTTTTTTAGAAGAAATTCCTGCTCGTTTAAGAACATCATACAAAACATCCCTAACCAAATCATGCCTGTATTTGAAACCCGGTAACTCCTTGCAATGGACCGCATGCTCGCCAAAGGAATCTAAACAAACCTTGCGGCAGACTGGGCAAGACTCATCAGCCGGAAACAGATGGATCATTAGCCGGTACTTAATGAAATGAAATGACACTTGATAAATTTAGAACATTAAACAAATACATATATGTCTTACTGAATCTATACTCCAAAAGTTGGTAATTAAAATTTCCAACTTAATCTTACTTTTAAATATTACCGTCACGCATGATATTCATATTTTTAAATATTACCAATTCATTTATGTATATTAGTTGAGTTATGAAATTAAACGGGTAAATAAGAAAACACACACCCTTATAAAAAAAATATTGGTATAAGTTTGATGTTATACCAAGTTGTATAACATTATTATTTATTAGTAACCGAAACCATTTGTAGATATATGTTATTTAAGAAAAATTATTTTCTTCACCAAGTTGTATAAAAGAAAAATTAAAGAAGAATGAGTAATGGAGAATTAATTGTGCTAAAGACATCAACGTTAAAAGCTAAGAGTCAAACCAATTTGCTAAAGACACATTGATTCTTATCGCATATCAAAAGTGTAGATCATATCTCTATTCTAACATTGTTCACTACGTTCGTTGTCAAAAATGATCAAGATCAACAGCCATAATATATTGTTCTCAAGAACATAACTTTTTACGAAAATACATTGTCACTCTCCATAATTAGACTCAATTACATTATGAAAAAATAAGACATAAGGCATGTTTGGGCAAATAGCTGAAGCTGGAGCGTATAATCTAAGCTCAAAGGTGAAGTTTATATATCTTTAGAGTACATTGCAAAAATATCCTTGTCAAAAACTTTTCGCTACCATCATCTATTTGTTAGTAAAAGTTAGATGCAATTCATCTCTAAAGATATACTCCGTAGTTTTTCTCCGCTATCTACAAAAAATCAAATACATCTCTTGATAAAATTACTCACAAACACTTTTTTATTTTATTTCTTGTTTATCTTCTCACCAACTCCGTTATCTTCGTATATATTTCACAAATACACAACCAATAGTAGAAGCAAACGAGGTTAGGCAATATGAAACATTTTAACACTAGAATATGTTTGTCCCATATTGGCTAAAGAAACAAAACTTTGCTAGTTAATATACCATAGCGTACATGAGTACTTTGTGTCTTGATTAATATTATGTTATCGTGCTTGGCATATCTTGCTAAATTCAAGAATTAGTCAGTGGAAATGGGCAAACCGATAAAATAATATGTAATCTTAATTTTTTTTTTATTGAAATAGCGTTTGATGTTAGTAGTTAGAGTAACTATTGGCGCCTCTAGTAAATATATTTATGATAAATTTTTGTCCTACGTTCATATATATGAATCGGTAGAAGCTAGAAATGACACTTGATGTAATAGGAATCAGTCATATGTTGCTACATTAAACCAATACTATACGTCTATACTCCATAAGTTGGGATTTAAGATTTCCAACTTATTCATACTTTTAAATATTACGAGCAATAAACATATGAACTCATAAATTGGAACAACAACTACTTGATCTCGTATATGTGATGGGTGTTGAACAACTGAGAAGGGGCCGATTACACATTTTTACATAGTTTGGACTATGGCCTATGGGCTTTACTGTGATATAGCCATTGGGCTAATTGGTGGAGATATGGGTTGGGTAATACCCGAATAAACCGAAACCGAACCAAACTGAAAATAACCTAAATGAACTTGTAACCGGACCTGAATTTGCTAATACCGGACCGAACCGAATTAAATATTTAATTTTCGGTTCGGTTATGATTTTAGCTATCTAAACCGAAAACCGAACCGAAAATCGAATTCAAACGAATATATATATTTTTTATAAAAAAAAATATTAAAACTCTTTCATACCATAAATATAACAAGCTTGATTTTTTTTATTATTTTTTTTGCTAAAAATCAATATAAATTATTGAATAAATAATTAAAATTATATAATTCGGGTTATTCGGTTCGGTTTTCGGTTATGGGGTTTAATTTTCGGCCATTCGTTACGGTTTTCGGTTTAATCAATTTGAATTCGGTTCAGTTCGGTTTTCGGTTATTCCCATAAAAAAAATTAACCGAATAAACCGAACAACCTGATAACCGAACCGATGAACACCCCTACTCTAACATGTCTAACATGTGTAAAGTCTCAAGTTTAATTTTGTGAGATGTAAATAATTTTGAAGTTGTCATATCAACCTCATAGAAAGGGAAGTTTTTACTCGGCTTGAGTCTATGTACTAATGGGTTCAAATCTCGTGAATTAGTTGGCCAAAAAGTCAAAAACCTCGATTTTAATCTCTTGTCGTGATTTTCTTTATTTAACTTGCAACAAACGTGTATATAACTTTTATTTAACAATTTGTAATTTTTTTTTTTTTTTTTGGATAAAGTTAATAGATATATGATGAGTAATTGAGTAGCCAAATGAGTCTTGCTACTATGGTACGGCAATGGACATGTCAATTGTTTAAACTTTGAACTTATGTTTAAACACTTTATGCCTACTTAATGTATATTATTATACTTATGTTTTGAACTTTGAACTTATTTTCTGGTAAAAAAGGTGGATACATATATTATTTCACAAATACAAAGCTACGAGTAGAAGCAAACAAGGATAGGCAATACGAAAAACTTTAACATCAGAAACATGTTTGTCCCACATAGACTAAAAAGAAACAAAACTTTGCTAGTTAATATACCATTACGTATATGAGTTCTTCGTGTCCATATTAATATTATGTTTTCGTGCTTGCTAAATCCTCTGGCTAAATGAAATAATTTGTCGAAGGACGAGGTCAAGATGATAAAATGATATGTAATCATAACTTTTTTATATGTCATATGATGATGTTGGACATGATTTAAGCACCTAATCACTATTTTTTTTACTAGATAATCATATGATTATACCATCCAATTAAATGATTATCTCATCATAATCATCATTTTTGGCTTGACTATGCCTACAAATTCTATGATTATTAAATTGGGCTTAATGATTGTTTTGTGCTTGTTTGGGCTTTACATACTAAGCCTCAGGGCACTTGGGCTCTTCTTGATTAGAATCTCAGGGTGTGCTTGGTTCAAATTCGGAAAAGGGAAGTGAAAGGAAATGATAATGGTGGGGAAAGGGAAAGAAAGCATTCCCTTCAATTAATTTGGTAATTGCCCATTACCCACTATTGAGTAATGAGTCATTGCATTATACTCTATCAAATATCTTTTTTTATTATCTTTTTCATTCCTTACCCGCTATAACCCTCTACCAAACATGGCCTCAATATTTTAAATTTTAGGTTTAATAACCAAAAGACACAACTTTTTTCCGAAAGTTGTGCCTTTTTTTCGTTAAATAGTTATCGCCTAAAACACTAGTTCAATAACGAACGATCATAAATGGCATTTTTACCATGTTCACAACATGCATTTTGTTTTTCTTAAACCTTGCTTATATTTTACCATGTTCACAACATGCATTTTGTTTTTCTTAAACCTAACTTACGTACAATATTGCATCATTTCATATGCAAATGTGTTTGTTGATACTGATATGATAACACCTAGTTATTTTCGAACTATCCATAACCACCATGGCCCTGAAACTCGAAAACTAGAGGACCTATATTTGATCATCCTCATTATTACGCATTAATACGCACATTTAGCTCTTATCATCCATGTTCGTCATTGACTTATCATTATGAACATTTCTATGCCTCGAACAATCGTATGTAGCAGTTTCAATTTTTCACCATGTTCAAAATACGTATTTGATTTTCTTATGATAAACAACGTATGTAAGTGTACAATAATTATATCGAAATGTCTTTGTTGATGTTAATATGCTAAACCATGGACCTCAGACTCGAAATATAAAAAGCCTATATTTACTTATCTTTATTAAATTATTGTATATTCTTCTGCTAACTACTTATATTATCCCTTTGAACCTTAAATAATTCTCGTATGTATTTCACAAATACACAACTACGAGTAGAAGCAAAAGAGGTTAGGTGATATCAAAAGTTTTAACATTGTCCCACATAGGCTAAAGATATAAAACTTTGCTAGTTAATATGCCATGGCGTATATTAGTACTACGTGTCTAGATTAGTATTATGTTTTCGTGATTGGCAAATCTTCCGGTTAAATGAAAAATTTAGCC
Organism: Chrysanthemum makinoi; assembly: GCA_910596185.1. Taxonomy (NCBI): domain Eukaryota; kingdom Viridiplantae; phylum Streptophyta; class Magnoliopsida; order Asterales; family Asteraceae; genus Chrysanthemum; species Chrysanthemum makinoi. Next base: position 332,188,888 of record OU343221.1, read on the forward strand.
GGAGAGACTTCTCATTTCGAGAAAATAATATAAAATCTTAACTTTTTATTGAAATAGTGTTTGGTGGAGTTTGTCATTTCGAATAAATAATATAAAATCCTAACTTTTTTTTATTGAAATAGTGTTTGGTGGAGTTTGTCATAAGTAGATCATATCTCTATTCTAACATCGTTTACAACGTTCGTTGTCGAAAATGATCAAGATCAACAACCATAATATATTGTTCAGTTATTAGCAAAGGCTAAGTATTGCAAATAATTAATTATATTAGTGTGTGCGGATCAGGTAACGAAATTGGTCTTGATTACCTTAAGAACACTTATTAAAATATTTTTCAATGACAAAGGAGACATGTTATTACTTTTTACTATTACATACAACCATTATACTGCAAGAACTCATTTTTATTTATAAAAAAGTATTGATCAACTGAAAAACCTTATTACTGTATCCTTTATTTATTAACACATTGTTTTTTGCAGTGAATGATCTTCGAGCAAACACAAATTATTAAGAAATTTAGAAAAAACTCCGTGCGTGCACGGGTATTATAACTAGTTTATGAAAAAAGGTATTATAACTAGTTTAGATACAATACATCTCTAAAGATGTATTCCGTAGTTTTTCTCCGATATCTACATAAAATCAAATACATCTCTTAATAAAATCACTCACAAACACCTTTTTATTTCATTTCTTGTTTTTCTTCTCACCAACTCCGTTATCTTCGTATATATTTCACAAATACACAACCAATAGTAGAAGCAAACGAGGTTAGGCAACATGAAACTTTTTAACAATGGAAATATGTTTGTCCCACATAGGCTATAGAAACAAAACTTTCCTGGTTAATATACCATAGCGTATACGGCTACTTTGTGTCTTGATTAATATTATGTTATCGTGTTTGGCAAATCTTCCGACTAAATTAAATAATTAGTCAGTGGAAATCTCCAAACCGATTAATCTTAAATTTGTATTGAAATAGCGTTTGAAGTTAGTAGTTAGAGTAACTATTGGCGCTTCTAGTGAACATATATATGATGATTAATTTGTGTCCTTCGTTCATATATATGAATCGGTAGAAGCTAGAAATGACGCTTGGTATAATAGGAATCAGTTATATGATGCTACATTAAACAAATACTATACGTCTTAGTAAATCTATACTCGGCTTGAGTCTATGTATCAGTGGGTTCAAATATCGTGAATTTATTGGCCAAAAAGTCAAAAACCTCTTTTTTAATCTCTTGTCATGATTTTCTTTATTTAACTTGCAACAAACGTGTAGATAACTTTTATTTAACAATTTGTAATTTATTATTATTATTTTTTCAATAAAGTTAATAGATATATGATGAGTAATTGAGTAGCCAAATGAGTCTTGCTACTATGGTACGGCAATGGACATGTCAATTGTTTAAACTTTGAACTTATGTTTAAACACTTTATGCCTACTTATTGTATATTATTATACTTATGTTTTGAACTTTGAACTTATTTTCTCGTAAAAAAGATGGATACATATATTATTTCACAAATACACATCTACGAGTAGAAGCAAACGATAGGCAATACCAAAACCTTTAACACCATAAATATGTTTGTCCCACATAGACTAAAGAAACAAAACTTTGCTAGTTAATATACCATGACGTATATGAGTATTGCATGTCTAGATTAAATATTATGTTTTCATGCTTGCTACATCTTTCGGCTATATGAAAGAATTTGTCAAAAGATGATGTCAACACGATTAAATGATATGTAATCTTAACTTTTTTATTTGTTGTTAATTTTAGTGTCATTACTTATGTTTCGTGTAATTCTGATTTACTTGAAATCAAAGGCTTAGTTATATTTGTTGGTGATTTATAGTGTCATCACTTATATTTTGTCTAATTGTGAATTACTTGAAATCAAAGGCTTGATGCCGCCTTAACTAAGTGCGGGGGGTTTTGAATAGAAAATGTGAAGTATTGTTGGAACGTGATTATATCATAATCATAATTTACGCGTAGGTAATCATATGATGATGTTGGACAGGATTTAAGCACATAATCAATATTTTTTTACTGGATAATCATATGATTATACCTGTAAATTAAATGATTATCTCATCATAATCATATTGTTGGCTGGATGTACAAATTATATGATTACATTGGGTTTAATGATTGTTTGGGTTCTCCTGCAATGTTGTAAATATCGGTCTTGGCAACCGATATATCGGTGATATATCGCTTATCGGTGGTCGACCGATACGATATTTTACTTATCGGTCAAATTTATCGGTTTGGTCAAAATCGGTTAAAAATCGGTCAAACTCTGTCAAAAATCGGTCAAACTCGGATTTTTTTTTTGAATTCATAAATAATTATGAACTCGCGGCTTTTATTTTTCAAGGATGTTAAACTTTTTAGTTTATTGTGGTTATTGACTTATTTTGTTATGATATTGCTAATATTTATTTTTTCTAAAAATAAATTCATTTATAATTTATGGTCTCCGATATATCATTGATATATCACCGCCAAGACCAATATGGCGCTTGGCGGGGGTCGACCGCCGAGCGATATTTACAACCATATTAATGAGTAAGGATCAAATGTGAAGTAAAATTAAAATGAGAAATGTGAAAAGAAATCACAGCCGTACATTTCAGATGCACCTAAAGAAATAGATGCATATCCTCTTAAATTTCTCCTCCTCATTTGAAATGTGTGGCTCAAATTTCTTCTCATTCTTCTGATTTCAATTTCTCTTCTCACTATATCTCTTCCCGCTTTTTAATTAAAGTATCAAGATTTTAATTTTTAGGTTTAATAACCAAAAGACACAACTTTCCCAATAGAGTTGTCTTTTTTTTCCTTTAAAAAGTTATCGCCTAGAAAACTAGTCTGATAACAATCGATCATAAATAGCATTTTTACCATGTTCACAACATGCATTTTGTTTTTCTTATGAAAAAACCTTGTTTACGTACAATATTGCATCATTTCATATGCGAATATCTTTGTTGATACTGATAACACCTAGTTACTTTCGAACTATCCATAACAAAAAATGGCCCTAAAACTCGAAAACTAGAGGACCTATATTCCATCATCCTCATTTTCACGCATTAATAAGCACATTTAACAACCGATGGACGAATGCTACTATGCTAAATTGCTAGGACAATGGACATGTTGTTTTGTAACTCTTGTCAGCAGTTTAAGTTTTTCACCATGTACCAAATATGTATATGTTTTCTTATGAAAAAACCACGTATGTAAGTGTGCAATTATATCGAAATGTCTTTGTTGATGTTGATATGCTAAACCATGTACCTAAGACTTGAAAATTATAGGACCTATATTAACTCATCTTCGTTAGTAAGCGAAAAAATGTACATTCGACTAGCGAAATGAGTCATGCTACAATGCTAGGACAATGGACATGTCAATTGAACTTTGAATAATTATTTTCTCCTAAAAAGATGCATATGGACACATATAAGATTTCACAAATACACAGCCACGAATAGGTGGAGGCAAAAGAGTTTATGCAATATCAAAAAGATTCAACACTAGAAACATGTTTGTCCCACATAGGTTAGAGATATTAAACTTTCTTAGTTTATATATTGTGGCGTAGATGGGTACTTTATGGTAAGCTTAATATTATGTTTTCGTGCTTGGCAAAATCTTCCGGCTAAATGAAAAAATTAGTTGGAAGACTTCTGAACAGGCGAAAAAAATAATATATACCCTTTTTTTTTATTTTTTTATTTTTTTTATTATTTTTTTTTTTTGAAATAGCCTTTGGAGTTAGCAACTATAGTAATTAGTGACGTCTTTAGTGAATATATGATAATAAATTTTTGTCCTACATTCATAACTTTTTTTTTTAACATATGAATAGGTAGAAATCAAATGACACTTGATAAAATTGGAATCGGTCATAAGATGTTACATTAAACAAATACTAATAATTAGTGGTGGAAACGAGTCGAGCCGAGCTTAATATTATGTTTTATGGTAAGCTTAATATTATGTTTTCGTGCTTGGCAAAATCTTCCGGCTAAATGAAAAAATTAGTTGGAAGACTTCTGAACAGGCGAAAAAAATAATATATACCTTTTTTTTTTTGAAATAGCCTTTGGAGTTAGCAACTATAGTAATTAGTGACGTCTTTAGTGAATATATGATAATAAATTTTTGTCCTACATTCATAACTTTTTTTTTTAACATATGAATAGGTAGAAATCAAATGACACTTGATAAAATTGGAATCGGTCATAAGATGTTACATTAAACAAATACTAATAATTAGTGGTGGAAACGAGTCGAGCCGAGCTCGAGCTCGAGCTCGACTCGTTTATATATATACGGCTCGAGCTCGTTTCGAGCCTTATATTTTGAGCTCGAGCTCGGATCGTGAAAATTTTCACAAGCTCGAGCTCGGCTCGGGCTCGACTAATTCTATGATGTGTTAAAGAAAATAAAGTTCAAATGGAGCTCGGCTCGTTAATTACATAAGACTCGAGCTCATTTACTACTTTTAAGCTCGTTTATACGTATATATTTCTAGGGTTCGTTTAGGCTCGTGAGCCTACTCGAGCTTTTTGTACAGAGCTCGGGCTCGAGCTCGATTATTAAATGAGCCCAAAATTAGGCTCGAGCTAGGGCTCGAGCTCGTTAAAGCTCGGCTCGTTCAAATTTTTTACCGATCTGATCCCGAGCTTTTTACGAGTGGCTCGGCTCGTTTCCACCCCTACTAGTAATGGTCTATACTCGATTCAAGAAAATAAATAAATAAAAATCCTTATGAGAAATATAAATATAAGTATAAGTTTGATGTTATACACATAACAAAAAAATCATTGATCCACATTATAATTTATAAATAGCCTCTGGATATATGTAATTATGAAAAAGTATTTTCTTTACCAACTTATATAAAGAGAAAAATTAATAAAGAATGAGTAATGAAGAACTGTGCTAAGGACATCAATGGTAAAAAGCTAAGTGTCAAAACCAATTTGCTAAAGACACGTTGATGCTTCTCTTAAACATATCAAAAGTGTAGATCATATCTCTATTCTAACATTGTTTAGTGCCGAAAATGATCAAAATCAACAACCATAATGAGCTAATAGCAGGTCTTATTTGTAGAAAATGGACTTATACATCTCTATGTTGGTGGTAAATCACCCATAACAGGGTAAGATAATCAATAGTAGAATCAATACCAAAACAGGTTATCGGATATCACTCGGAATCGTGTTATTAGTTTCCAAAGTAAATTATCCGACCCTAATGCCTGGGTATCACAAATATCTACTTGGGATAAGACAAAATGTATGTTATTGAATTAGGCACAAATCAATAACCCTTTGCTTTCAAGTGTTAATCGTTTTTTCTGTATCGTGTATCATGCATATGTGTGTTGATTTCTATTTGTAGTAGAGATTACTCCACCCTAGTCCATGGAATTATATGTGATTAATGGTCAATTAATCACCACATAATAAGCCTCCATAATGATAGGAATAGTGGTTGCATGACCAATTAAACGTGGTCATTATGTAGTTGTAACTGCCACTTGAACAGTTCAATACCTGTTACAAATTTATTCCAGTACTACCAGTAGGAACTAGCCTACCAGCACTAACTTAGTACTACCAGTAGGAACTATCCTACCAGTACTAACACTGGCTACCAGTACTAACACTGGCTACCAGTACTAACTTAGCACTACCAGTACTAACACTGAATCTCACCACTATAGAGTCAGGGTGGTCAGGGACCTTATGGGTGTACACTCCGTACCTCCTGACCCATTATCAGGTGTGAACTAATCCCACAAGTGCACTAAATTTTTCAACAATCATCCCCAAATTTAGTTCACTTCCTTTGTATGAAAAACAAACATCAAACATATCCTGATGATTGAATTTCCATCTTAGTACATTACACGTTCAAATATTCGAGAATCAGGGTGTTCTAAGAATTGAACCCTTCAACCCATTTGAATATCTGAAGATATAATACACTAAAGTTTTCAAACACTAAAAAGCTCCTGACACTATACAAGCCATGTGTCCATATCCAAATTCATAAATGTTGCAAGAGCCAAAAGTCCAAAGCTCCTAGAAGCGGCAAAACTTCAACATTCACATAGGTGGTTCCTCTTTATTCATGCTCCTGCCATGCACTTTTTCAAAGAAATTAACCGTTAAAAAATAAAGACTTCATCCTCCTTTCAGCAGGTTCTGAGCACAACCTTGGGATGTAAAATAAACATGAGCTCCAGTCCACTGAATGTTCAGCTTTCCACATTGAACTCAGCTCCCAAGTTTCCTCAGGAGGGAGTTGGGTGTCTTAGCATTCAGTGACTAAGTTGGACTTAAACCCAACCCTTTAGCAGACTTTAAAACCAACTCTCTAGCCAAACCCTTCGTCAAGTGATCAGCTAAATTTTTTTGAGATCTAACAACTCTATAGATACCACCCCATTCATGATAAGCTCATAAATCATGCTATGTCTGACACCTAAGTGTCTAGACTTCCCATTGTATATCTGGCTATAATCCTTTGCCAATGTAGCTGCACTATCACAACGAATAGAAATAGGTGCTATAGGTTTAGGCCACAATGGAATCTCAAGAAGCAAGTTTTTCAACCATTCAGCTTCTTTACCAGCAGCTGCTAAAGCCACAAATTCGGATTCCATTGTTGAACTGGTGATGCAAGTTTGCTTCTTGGATGCCCAAGAAATTGCACATCCACCAAGTAGGAATACCCAGCCACTGGTAGACGAATTGTCTTCAGTGTTACTAATCCAACTTGCATCAGTGTATCCTTCTAATACAGAAGGATAACCAATATATGAGAGACTATAATCCATAGTTCTATTCAGATACTTCAGTACCCTCTGAATTACTTGCCAGTGATGAGCACTAGGATTACTAGTATACCTGCTCAGTTTACCCATTGCAAAAGCAATATCAGGTCTTGTACAAGTCATGGCATACATTAGGCAGCCAATTACCCTAGAATACTTAAGTTGAGATACAGCCTTGCCATTATTAGGCATCAGCTTCTCACAAGTATCCATGGGTGTACTCACTGGAGTACAATCAAAGTAATTGAATTTCCTCAACACCTTCTCAATATAACGAGACTGAGAGATAGAAATTCTTTTACTTTCATGTTTAATCCTTATACCAAGGATAACATCAGCCTCTCCCATGTCCTTCATGGAGAACCTTGATGACAAAAATTCCTTTGCCAGGTTAACTTGATTTTGGTCAGTGCCAAATATCAGCATGTCATCAACATATAGACAAATGATGACTCCTTACCAGATTCATCAAATTTGCTATATACACATTTGTCAGCTTGGTTAAGAACATAACCACTAGACAAAATCACTTCACCAAATTTTTGATGCCATTGCTTAGGTGCCTGCTTTAGTCCATAAAGAGACTTAATCAGTTTACACACCTTGTTTTCATTGCCAGGCATGATGAAGCCCTGAGGTTTGTTCATATAAACCTCCTCTTCCAATTAACCGTTCAAGAAAGCTGTTTTCACATCTATCTGATGAATAATCAGATTGTGAATAGATTCCAAAGTAATCAGCAGTCTTATGGTACTGATATGAGCCACAGGGGCATAAGTATCAAAATAGTCTATTCCTGAGTTTTGTTTAAAGCCTTGAATGACTAGTCTAGCTTTAAACTTTTCAATAGTTCCATCTACCTTCATTTTCTTTTTGAAAATCCATTTGCAACCCAGAGATTTGCAACCAGGTGGTAGATCAACCAACACCCAGGTGTTGTTGCCCATGATGGAATCTATCTCATCATTGATTGCTTCTTTCCATAAAGCAATATCTTGAGACTTCATTGCTTCTTCAAATGTCTTGGGATCATCCTCAACAATGAAGAAATAGGAGTATTGGTCAGAGACCGCATCCCTTGTTCCTTCAATTAAATATAAATGAAACTCAGGTTCAAATGACTTTGAATTCCTGACCCTTTTGCTCTTTCTGAGCATAGGTTCAGGTTGTTGAACCAAAACCTCATCAGGGACCACTGATGGTTCTTCATCAGGGAGCTCTAATACACCAATGTCATGAGTTCCATTATGAATCCTCTGACTTGGTCTAGGGACTGATGAGAATCTATTCTCATCAAATATATCATCCCTTTATTCAATTATTGAGTTAATTGAAACACATTCATTAGGTTCAATAGCATAGAACCTAAAAGCCTTGGAATGCTCAGCATATCCAACAAAGAAGAATTCAATGCCTCTTTCACCAAAGTTTTCAGCTTTGGATCAAGGAGTCTCACAACAGCCCTACAACCCCAAACCCTGAGATAGTTCAGGTTGGGTTTCCTTTTAGTCCAGAGTTCATAAGGGGTAACCTTGTTCCTTTTGTTGGGAACTCTATTTAATAAATAGCAAGCTATTAACATAGCTTCACCCCAGAACCCTTGACTCAGTCCTGAATATGACAACATTGAGTTAACCATCTCCTTCAGCACCCTGTTTTTCCTTTCAGAAATACCATTTTGCTGAGGAGTGTAGGGAGCAGTCATTTCATGGATTATACCAACAGACTGAAAATACAAAGTATCCATGTACTCACCTCCCATATCAGTCCTTAATCTTTTGATCAGGGACCCAAGTTGCAATTCAACTTCAGTCTTAAATACTTTGAATTTATCTAATGCTTCATCCTTGGTATGTAACAGATAGACATAACAAAACCTAGAAGTATTATCAATAAATGTCACAAAGTACTTCTTATTCCCCAAAGAGGGAGTGTCATGCAAATCACACAGGTCACTGTGTATTAGCTCCAAGAGCTTAGTTTCACGTTTAACACCTTGAAAAGGTTTCTTAGTTATTTTGGTCAACATGCAAGTTTTAAACTTTTAAGTGTCCATGTCAAATGCTGGGATTAACCCATCCTTAGACATATCTTGCATCCTTTTATAGTGTACATGGCCAAGTCTAGCATGCCATATGGTAGAGTCAGTCAGGCCAGAGGTGGTCATAAAGGTTGAATTATCACATACATTAACAATATTAAGCCTGAACATTTGATTACACAAATAGCCAAAACTAATAAACACACCATGTTTAGACAAAACAAATTTATCAGATTCAATAACTTGTTTATAACCATGATTATTCAAAACACTACTTGAAACCAAGTTCTTCCTTATATTAGGAACATGAATAAGATTAAACAAAGTTACAATATTCCCAGAACTAAATTTAAGATCTACACAACCACGTCCATGCACCAGGGCTGTTGACACATTTCTCATGTGAAGAATAGAACCATCATTCAGTGACTCATAAGTCTTGAACCAGCTTCTATTTTTGCACACATGAACAGTTGTTCCAGAGTCAACCCACCACGCAACATCATCATCCTGCACATAGTTAGATTCAGATACATATGTAACATAATAAATTTGAAGAGATTCATTAAACATATTCTGACCTTTCAGAGGAACTGAACCATTCCTTGACCCACTAGTGCCTGATCCATTGGTTTTACCACAAATCTTAACACCTTTGCAATCCCTTTTAATATGACTAGATTTTCCACATTTCCAACAAGTAGGTGTTGCCTTCTTGTTAGGGTGTGCCTCTGTGTTCTCATGGATGTACACTCCGTACCTCCTGACTCACTACCAGGTGTGAACTAATCCCACAAGTGCACTAAATTTTCCAACACCCTAAAGATGTAGTTCTTTTCTGGTATCTACAAAAAGTCAAATACACCTCTTAATAAAATCACTCATTTTTTCCTACCCTAATGGGTTCGGTCATTCATTGGAAAAATTGATATTGAATATGAGTGGAAGCCGCCAAGATGTGAGACTTGTAAAGTATTTGATCGTAATGATGATGAATGTCCTAAAAGAGTGAAACCGGTTGTGAAAGATAAATTGTTGGTTGATGAAGAGGGTTTCGTTGAAGCTTACAAGAAGAAAGGAAAAGGTAAGCTTCATGGTACTAATCGTCAGGTTGATGGGATTCGTTTTCAAAAGCCTAAAGTTTCGTATTACTATAGGTCGGTTACTAAGCCAAAGAATCGAGGAGCATAGGCGTCAAATACAGGTTCTCCAATGGTTAATGTAGGTTCTACTTCTTGTAAAGAACCTACTACAGATCCTACTAGTAGTACGACTCCATCCCGGGATGACCAAGGTATGAATAATAATTGGGTGGATGATATCAACCTTGTTAATTTGAAGAACAGTTTTGACGTGCTTACGGAACAAGATGGGGTTTTGGAACCTGTGATTGGCAATACTCTTGATGTTATCTCTAGCTCTTCTACATCTACGTATCCATCACCTATGAAGAACACTCGTATTGCTGACAAAATTGGAAAGCTTGAAAAGCTTAATATTGATGGGAAAGCTACCCTTGTGGATAATGATGGTAAACCTCTTAAAACGGCTATTTCTTCAACTAAGGTGGGTAACAACTCATTCTCTAAGGTGGAAAATGTGATAGTTTCTGACAGCGATGATGATGAAGTTTTTGATGATCACATTGGGACGTTGTATTCTGGAAGTGGAGGCAAGGAGCATAGTCTTTATAAGCAATGGAAAGTGGATACGGGTGATGGCAACAATTATGATGATGATGATTTTGGCCTCTCTCCTGCTCAGTTAAAGGCTGCTGGAATTCAAGATTTTGTCTTAACTAGGTTGTTTTATAGTTTGCATAAATTGTATCTTTTATGATAGTTTTTGGTTTGGAGGTCTAGTTAGTTGTAGCTAGTTGTCGTTTATGACATGTCATAAATGATTAGTGGTTGTGTCAAACGTTTGCTTGCGGTTAATGTGGTACCTCAACCACATTCCATTGTGCTTAAATGCTTTTTTGAAGTAATGTAGTTTACCGGGTGAAATGCTCTTTACCCAAAAAATTAAAATCACTCACAAACATCTTTTTATTTCAATTCTTGTTTTTCTTTTCACAATCTCTGTTATCTACGTATATATTTCACAAATACACAACCAATAATAGAAGCAAACGAGGTTAGGCAATATCAAAAAAATTACAAACATGTTTGTCCCGCATAGGCTAAAGAAACAAAATTTTGCTAACTAATATACCATAGCGTATGTAACTACTTTGTCTCTAGATTAATATTATGTTATCGTGCTTGGCATATCTTCCGACTAAATGAAAGAATTAGTTGGAGGATATTCTCAAACCGATAAGATAATATGTAATCTTAATTTTTTTTATTGAAATAGCGTTTGGAGTTAGTAGTTAGAGTAACTATTAGCACCTCTAGCGAACATATATATGATGATAGAATTTTTTTTCCTACGTTCATATATATGAATTTATAGAAGCCAGAAATGACACTTGATATAATAGGAATCAATTATATGATGCTACATTAAACCAATACTATACGTTTTAGTAAATCTATACTCCATAAGTTGGGATTTAAGATTTCCAACTTATTCTGACTTTTAAATATTATGAGCAATAAACGTATTGGAAGAGTACTACTATTTGTGAAGCCTTTCCCCTATGAGTGGATTATTTAACTAGGAAGATTGTATTGCAAAGGGGTCAAAAAGAGGGGTTTTGAATGTTCTAAATGAATTGGTGAAGGTTTACGCGTTTAGACTTTTAGTTTACGTAAGCACTTAACATATGGGTGGCACAGTGGCAAAAAAATTTGTGACTATCACTTTAACATGTGTAAGGTCTCAAGTTCAATTCTTGTGAGGTGCAAATAATTTTAAAGTGATCACGTCAATCTCATGAAAAAAGGAAAGTTTTATCCGACTTGAGTCTATGTACCAGTAGATTCAAATCTCGTTAATTATTTAACCAAAAAGTCGAAAACCTCTATTTGAATCTCCTGTCGTGATTTTTTTTATTTAACTTGCAACTAACCTGTAGATAACTTTTATTTAACAATTTGTAATTTTCTTTCTTTTTTTTTAATTTTTTATTTTTTATATAAAGTTAATAGATATACGATTTAAAGCAGAACACTGGAGGTCTGGACCCAATATTGGCTTATTACATTAGGTTTGTTACACACTTTAAATAAAAACCTTATAAATGCTATAGAAGTAATGATTCTTTGAACTTTGCCTTACATTGAGGTGTTGCATCCAATGAAGTAGGTTTTGGATAAAAAAGCACATTTGACTAGCGAAATGAGTCATGCTACTATGTATGAGACATGTCGTTGTTTAATAACTCGTCATCCATGTTCGTCATTAACTTATCTTTCTAAACACTTTGATCCCCACTTATTGTATATTGTTCTGCTTACGTTATGAAGTTTGAATACTTATTTTCTCGTAAAAAGATTCATATAGATACATATACGATTTCACAATTACACAACTACGAGTAGAAGCAAACGAGGTTAAGCAATACCAAAAAATTCAACACTAAACATGTTTGTCCCACATAGGCTAAAGAAATAAAACTTTCCTAGTTAATATACTATAGGTTATACAAGTACTATGTATCTAGGCTAATATCATGTTTTCGTGATTGGCAAATCTTCCGATTAAATGGAAGAATTAGTCGGATTAGTTTGTCGGTTCGAGAAAATAATATGAAATCTTAACTTTTAATTAAAATAGTGTTTGAAGTTCTAATTAACAATATTTATTGACTCCTCGAATAAACATATGATTTTTTTTTTATTGAATGCCCACTTATTGTATATTCTTCTACTTATGCTTTGAAACTTGAATTCTCGTATATATTTCACAAATACACAACCACAAGTAGAAGCAAATGAGGTTAGGGGATATGAATTTTTTAACACTAGAAACATGTTTATCTCACATAGGCAAATAACTTTGCTAGTTAATATACCATAGCGTATATGACTACTTCGTGTCTAGATTAGTATTATGTTTTCGTGCTCGGCAAATCTTACCGCTAAATAAAAGAATTAGTGGGATAATCTTGTCGTCCTGAAAAAAATAATATGCACTCTTTAACTTTTTATTGAAATAGCATTTGAAGTTAGCAATGAACATATGTTGATAATTTTTTGTCCTACGTTCACATCTATGTATCCGTAGAAATGACACTTGATAAAAGTCCCAAACAAATTCAAGGCCTTTGAAAATAAAGGCCCTTAGGGGCCTAAAGTCCTAACTTTACTTGTTTTACCTTTGAGCCACCACTGAATGGTCACATGTCGTTTTATAACTCTTGTCATCCATGTTCGTCATTAACTTAACATCATTATGAACACTTTGATGCTCATCGTTGTAAGTTCTGCTACTAATGCTTTAAACCTTGAACGATCATATATAGCAATTTCAGTTTTTCACAATGTTCACAATATGCATGTGTCTGATGTATCCTTAAGAAAAAACCTTGTATGTAAGTGAACTGTATCAAATGTCTTTGTTGATGTTGTTATGCTAAACCATGGACCTAAGACTCGAAAACTAGAGGGCGTGTATTTACTCATCTTCATTAGCAAGCATAAAAAACCACATTCGACTAGCGAAATGACTCACGTTGCGTCGTTGCGATACTAGGACAATGGACATGTCGTATTCTAATTACTCGTCATCCAAGTTTGTCATTTGATGCCCATTTATTGTATATCCTTCTACTCTTTGAACCTTGAATAATTCTCGTGTATATTTCACAATTACACAACCACAAGTTAAGGCAATATGAAACATGTTTGTCCCACATAGGTTAAAGAAACAAAACTTTTCTAGTTAATATACCATAGCGTACATGAGTACTTAGTGTCGAGATTAGTATTATGTTTTCGTGGTTGGCAAATCTTCCAGCTAAACTAATGAATTAGTTTGATGATTTTTCAATGCCGAAAAAATAATATGTAATCTTAACTTTTTATTGAAATGGTGTTCCAAGATAGAAATTGTAGTAACTATTTGTGGCCTCTAATGAACATATGATGATAAATTTTTGTTCTACGTTCATATATACAAATCAGTAGAAATTAAATGACACTTGTTGAAATTAGAATCAGTTATCTAGTGCAAAATTAAGCAAATACTATACGCTTTACGTGATGGGTATTAGACAACTGAGAAGGGGCTGATCACACATTTATACATAGTTTGGAGGAGACCTGCTATTTGTAAAGCCTTTCCCTATGAGTGGATTATTTAAGTAGGAAGATTAGTGCAAGGGTTCGAAAAAAAGACGTTGCAAAAAGATTTGTAATTATCATTCTAACATATGTAAGGTCTCAAGTTCAAATTTTGTGATGTGCAAATAATCATGAAGTAGTCACGTCAACCTCATAAAAAGGGAAGGTTTTACCCGGCTTGAGTTTATGTATCGATAGGTTCAAATATTGTGAATTATTTGGCCTACAAATCGAAAACCTCTATTTTAATCTCCTATCTTGATTTTCTTTATTTAACTTGCAACAAATCTGTAAATTAACAATTATTTAAAAATTTGTTATTCTTTTTACTTTTTTTATAAAGTTAATATATATATGATTTCAAGCAGAACAATGGAACCAATATGGCTTAATTCATTATGCTTATTACACATGTTATATAAAAAGCATTTACTTACATTGCATGCACAGAAGTAATGCTATAGAAGTAATGATTCCTTGGACTTTGCCTTAAGTTGAGGTGTTGCATCCAATGAACTAGGTTTTGGATTAAAAAAAACGCACATTCAAGTAGCGAAATGAGTCATGCTACTATGATAGGACAATGGACATGTCGTTTAATAACTCGTCATCCATGTCCGTCATTAACTTACTTTCTAAACACTTTGATACAGTATATTCTTGTACTTACGTTTTGAACTTTGAATAATTATTTTCTCGTAAAAAGATACATACGGATACATATATGATTTCACAAATACACAAGTAGAAGCAAACCAGGTTAAGCAATATCAAAAATCTTAACACTAGAAATATGTTTGTCCCATACATGTCAAAGAAATAAAACTTTGCTAATTAATATACCATACTTTATACAAGTACTTTGTGTCTAGACTAATATTTTGTTTTCATGATTGGCAAATCTTCTTGTTAAATGAAAGAATTAGGCGGTGGAGTTTGTCATTGCGAAAAAATAATATAAAATCCTATCTTTTTAAAAAAAATAGTGTTTGAAGTTAGAATTAACAGTATTTATTGACGCCTCGAGTGAACATGTGAAATTATTTTATTGAATGCCCACTTATCGTATATTCTTCTACTTATGCTTTGAACCTTGAATAATTCTTATATAAATTTCACAAATACACAACCACAAGTAGAAGCAAGTAAACCACAAGGGGTGACCTAGCGGTAAGAATACCCGTCTTTCAAAAAGGAGGTCAAGGGTTCGAATCCAATGGGAAGAAAGCGGTAAGAATACTCGTCTTTCAAAGGGGAGGTAGGGTTCGAATCCAATGGGAAGAAAATTAATCCCTTTGTGGCCCCGGAAGTTCTTCGCTGACTCCGGGAAATCCAAAGTCACCGTGAATTAGTCGGCTCGCAATGTCGAGTTAGAAACCTTGTTACCTCTAAAGAAAGTGGAAGCAAGTAGGAGCAAACGAGGTTAGGCAATATGAATTTTTTTTAACGCTAAAAATATGTTTGTCCCACATAGGCTCTGGAAACATAACTTTCCTAGTTAATATATCATAGCGTACATGAGTACTTTGTGTTGAGATTAGTATTATGTTTTCGTGGTTGGCAAATCTTCCCATTAAATGAGAGAATTAATGGAAAGTTTTTCAATAACGAAAAAATAATATGTAATCTTAACTTTTTATTAAAATAGCGTTCAAAGTTAGTAAATATAGTTATTGGCGCCTCTAGTGAACATATGATAATAAATTTTTGTTCTATGTTTATATATATGCATCAGTAGAAATGAAATGACACTTGATAAAATTGGAATCATTTATCTGATGTTACGTTAAACAAATAATATACGTTTTACTAAATCTATATTCTAATTGAAAAATCCAACTTATTCTTACTTTTAAGTATTACGAGCAATAAACGTGTGAACTCATGAATTGTAACAACGGCTACGTGATGAATGACATATGACTAACAAATTACAAATATGATTATTAATTATGTTGTCGTTGTTAAGTACTTTCAAGAGAGGGGGTTGGTTACACATTTGTACATAGTTTGGGCTATGACCTATGGGCTTTACTGTGATATATCCATTGGGCTAATTACAAGATACCATTACCTGCAATTTGTTAAGCTGTTTGTCACCTTCCTTTTCGCTTAGGCTGAAGGGAGTGGTACGCAGAGGCGGAGTCATAAATTTTTGTTCGAGGAATCACAATTTGATAAATTTTAGAAACTACGTTATAAATTGGTTCTTAGAGGAGGGGGGAGGGGCAAACTACAAAGAAAAAAAAATGAAAAAATATTTTCAAAATTTTGCACTATAATTTTTTTCGCTAGGGGGCACCTGCCCTTTGTTCCTCGCTTTATCTCCGCCCATGGGTGGGTGACCACTCACCACAAAACCCTACCTCACCCGTGAGGCTCAAAACTTGTACCTAGTGTCATGCGTCAAGAAGGAGAAAAAGAAGAGAGAAAAGTGAGGTAGTCACCTCATGACATTTGTGCCAAGTGTGTACATTTTATTAATTTTTATATTGTTTGTTAGTGTACGAGTTATACTTGTATAAAGTGGATATTTTAGTGAAAGGTGAGAAGAAGGTGACCACTACGGGTGAAAAGTGAGAAGTTATGAAAAAAGAAAGAAAACTGAAATGACGCTGATGTAGAAGACCAGTACTTCTAGTCTTCTAGTAATATGAAGGAGTTATTTAACTAGGAAGATTATTGGGAACGAAAAGAGGGGTTTTGAATGTTCTAGACCAATTGGTGAAGGTTTACGCGTTTAGACTATTATTTTACATAAGAACTTAACCACTCAGGGGTGGCGTTGCCGCAAAAGTACTTGTGACTATCAATTTAAGACGTGTGAGATCTCAAGTTCAGTTTTTGCTACGTGTAAACAGCTTGAAGTCACGTCAACTTTTTGAAAAAGGAAGATTTACCCGGTTTAAGTTTATGTGGTGGTGGGTTCAAACGTCGTAGAATAGTAGGCCAAAAGGCCGAAAAATACGGTTAAAAAAGACCTTTCAAAACTGGTCTAGAACACATAAACACCTCTATTTAGATAACTTTTAACTTGCAACAAACGTGTAAATAACTTTTATTTAGTAATTTGTAATCGATAAAGTTAATACATATATGATTTCAAGCAGAACACTGGAACCAATATTGGCTTATTACATTATGTTTGTTACACATGTTAAATAAAAAGCATTTACGTAAATTGCATGCACAAAGCATTTCCATATGTAAACCTTATAAATGCAATAGAAGTAATGATACCTTGAACTTTGCCTTACGTTGAGGTGTTGCATCCAATGAACTAGGTTTTAGTACATAAGTCCATACTCCATAGTTAATATCTTGGTTTACATTAACAATGTGTTAAAAAAGTTTTACAACCAACTCAAAATTGTAAAAATTGACTCCATCATATAATTGGTAAAAGTGAAACTTTTCTTCCTTTGATTTGAGAGCTTATTATCATATTTCCTTTGATTTGAGAGCTTATTATCATATTAAAAAACAATGATAGAATTAGAGGGTCCTGCGGTGTTATGAGACACTGCTAAAATTTTGATTTATAGTGTTAATCTTTGTTAATATACATTGAATATTTTAAAATGCATTATGTTTATAGTTATTGCTTACCGAGTCTATTAATAAGTGAAAATGCATTATGTTTATAGAATGATATACACATTAAATAAAATCTGATGAAATAAATTTGAAGATATATATGTAATTTAATAAGCATAACGCTAGCAACAAGATTCCAATGCTTCCTCAAGAAGCATTTTAAATAAGAGCAGATACGCAAAATACAAATGCTAGTTGCTTGTTTCCAAACAAGTTTTTCATTTAAAACGCTAGTTGCTAGTCGATAGTTGCTCCAAAACGGTTTAAAATACTTGCTACAACGACCATCGAAATTGTAAAGTTTGATTGTGTAGAGCTTCTTGTTTTTTTGGATGATCATATTGATAGCTTATTATTCACATTTTTTACTTTTTTTTAATGAAGCTTATTATCACATTCAAAAAGAAAGAAAGCAGTGAAGTTGGTGAATAGAAAATTGATTATTGTAATACAAAAGTAACTAAGTTTTGTCTATTTAGGTTGATAAACATTTTATGTATTAAAAATCCTAATTTCTTTTCTTTAAATGGGCAATTGAACAACCAAGCTTGTTATTATTCATAAAAAGATGACTCTTTTCTAAAGTTAATAAATACAAATATATATGAATTTACTTGATTCATATCAATGATAACCACATGGTCATTTTTTTAATTGAAGAATAATCGATACTGTATTTTACGGTTTATGTGTTGTCCTTGTTACGAATTTAAACACATTTTATATGTGTTTAGATTTTCATCAAATATACTCAAAATAATTATAAAAATAAATACAAATATTATCTTCTAAGCAATATGTAAAATGTGTCATGCTCTTATTTGCATGAACCCAAGTTTGGTACATTCTTTATTATAGTTTGTAATTATGCCTCAATCTCGATGGTTACAATTCAAAGCAACCTATTTTTTTAAGAAATTTTGCTTCCAAGAAACAAATACAAGCAAAATGCCAAGCTTTAGTATAAGTTCATTCCAAAAGAATCCAATAATTATGATTAAAATTCATTTTTAGGTTAAACATGTTGTAATCGCATTAAGAAATTAAAAAAACCACTATTTTACCGGCACGTTACTAAGAAGAAATTATAACTTTGCTTTAAGTAGTTATCGGTTTAAACAATAATAACAAACGATCATAAACAGCAATTTTACCATGTTCATAACATGCAATTTGTTTTTCTTATGAAAAACCTTGTTCAGCATAATATTTTCAAACTATCCATAACAACCATGGCCTAAAACCCAAAAACTAGAGGACCTATATTGATCATCCTCATTATTAGGCGTATATAAGCACATTCAATTACAACGGATAGACGAATGCTACTATGCTATAGATTGCTAGGACAATGGACATGTCGTGTTATAACTCTTGTCATCCATGTTCATCATTAACTTAGCATTCTAAACACTTTTACGATGTTCACGAAATGTATTTGATATATGCTTAAGAAAAACCTTGTGTGTAAGTGCACTGTATCGAATGTCATTGTTGATGTTGATATGCTAAACCATGTACCTAAGACTCGAAAACTGGAGGACCTATATTTACTCAATTACTCATATTCGTTAATAAGCATAAAAAGCACATTCAACTAGCGAAATGAGTCATGCTACGATGTTAGGACAATGGACATGTCAATTGTTTTGTAACTCATCATCCATGTTCGTCATATTAACTTGTCATTACGAACACATTAATGCCCACTTATTTGTATATTCTTCTACTTTTGTTTTGAACTTTGAATATATATTTTCTAGTAAAAGAATACATATGGATACATATATGATTTCACAAATACACAGCCATGAATAGGTCGATACAAAAGAGTTTATGCAATATCAAAAGGATTTAACACTAGAAACATGTTTGTCCCACATAGGCTAGAGATGTAAAACTTTCTTAGTTTATATATTGTGACGTATATGAGTACTTTATGTTGAGATTAGTATTATGTTTTTGTGCTTAGCAAAATCTCTCTGCTAGATGAATGAATTAGTCGAGAGAGCTTTGAAAAGTCGAAAAAATAATATATACCTTTAACTTTTTATTAAAATAGCCTTTGAAGCTAGCAATTATAGTAATTGTTGATGTCTTTAGTGAATATACGATGATAAATTTTTGTCCTACATTCATATGAATCGAAATTAGATGACACTTGATAAAATTGGAATCGGTTATATGACGCTACATTATACAAATACAAGTTAGTCTCGGAGAAGGAAGAAAAAAATCAAATAAAATGAAAAAACTTTTGAGATATATAAGTATAAGTTTGATGTTATACACATAGCAAAAAAATCATTTATCCACATTATCTATAATAATAATACATATAATAAAGGAAGCACTCTCTCTTTTTATTTTAACTAATACAACTTATCAAGCTTATAAAATAAATATTTACTTCACTCAAAACTTAATTTTAAGTAATAAATTTTATAAAGCTTATGGTACAAGTATAAACTAATTAAACACACTAATTAATGTTATTTTTAAAATATTTTAAAATGTATAATACATGTTATTACACATATTGTACAAACTAATAAAACACACAAAACTTTATACAATTTATATGCTAACAAGTTGATGGTACATATAATTTTGAAAACCGGACCGGACCAACGGGTTCAACAAGAATCCAGAGTCGCCATCGGTTCGGCTAGCCAATAAAAGCCGTTATAAAACGAAACGAAAATGACCAATCAGAACCGGTAAAAACGGATGAACTGGATCGGACTGAGTACACTTTTTTCACTAGTTAATCAATTCGTCATTGTTCTTTTGTTGATGCCTAAACTTTAATCACAGGATACCCGCCATTACAACGTCCGAGTACCCTGCTAGTAATTTATAAATATGCTGAACCATAATAAATATTTATTATGGATATATGTAATTTATGAAAAAGTATTTTCTTTACCAACTTATATAAAGAGAAAAATTAATAAAGAATGAGTAATGAAGAATTGTGCTAAGGACATCAATGGTAAAAGGCAAGTGTCAAAACCAATTTGCTAAAGACACATTGATGCTTCTCTTATACATATCAAAAGTGTAGATCATATCTCTATTCTAACATAGTTTAGTGTCGAAAATGATCAAAATCAACAACCATAATGAGCTAATAGCAGGTCTTATTTGTAGAAAATGGACTTATACATCCCTAAAGGTGTAGTTTTTTTCCCGCTATCTACAAAAAGTCAAATACACCTTTTGATAAAAAAAATCACTCACAAACACCATTTTATTTCATTTCTTGTTTTTCTTTTCACCAACTCCGTTATCTTCGTATATATTTCACAAATACACAACCAAGAGAGAAGCAAACGAGGTTAGGAAATATGAAACTTTTTAACACTAGAATATGTTTGTCCCACATTGGCTAAAGAAACAAAACTTTGCTAGTTAATATACCATAGCGTACATGAGTACTTTGTGTTGAGATTAGTATTATGTTTTCGTGGTTGACAAATCTTCTAGCTAAACTTAAGAATCAGTTTGAAGCTTTTTCTTTGTCGAAAAAATAATATGTAATCTTAACTTTTTATTAAAATGGTGTTCCAAGATAGAAATTATACTAACTATTGGTGGCCTCTAATGAATATATGATGATAAAATTTTGTTTTACGTTCATATATACGAATCGGTAGAAATTAAATGACACTTGATAAAAGATAGAAATTATACTAACTATTGGTGGCCTCTAATGAATATATGATGATAAAATTTTGTTTTACGTTCATATATACGAATCGGTAGAAATTAAATGACACTTGATAAAATTAGAATCAGTTATCTAGGGCTAAATTAAGCAAATACTATACGTCTTACTTGATGAATGACATATATATGACTAACAAATATGATTATTAATTAATTAGTTGTGTTAAGTACTTTTGTATAATTGATGGGTATTAGACAACTGAGAGGGGCTGATCACACATTTATAAAGCCTTTCCCTATGAGTGGATTATTTAACTAGGAAGATTATTGCAAGGGGTCGAAAAGACGACGTTGCAAAAAGATTTGTGACTATCATTTTAATATATGTAAGGTTTCAAGTTTGATTTTTGTGAGGTGCAAATAATCTTGAAGTGGTCACGTTAACCTCATGAAAAGTTAAGGTTTTACTCTGCTTGAATCTATGGACAGATGGGTTCAAATCTCGTGAATTAGTTGGCCAAAAAATCAAAAACCACTATTTTAATCCTCTGACGTGATTTTCTTTATTTAACTCGCAACAAACGTGTAGATAACATTTATTTAGCAATTTGTTATTATTTTTACGTTTTTTTATAAAGTTAATAGATATATGATTTCAAGCAGAACAATGGAACCAATATGGCTTAATTCATTATGCTTATTACACATGTTATATAAAAAGCATTTACTTACATTGCATGCACAGAAGTAATGCTATAGAAGTAATGAGTCCTTGGACTTTGCCTTAAGTTGAGGTGTTGCATCCAATTAACTAGGTTTTGGATTAAAAAAAAAGCACATTCGAGTAGCGAAATGAGTCATGCTACTATGCTAGGACAATGGACATGTTGTCTTTTAGTAACTCATCAACCATGTTCGTCATTAACTGATCTTTCTAAACACTTTGATGCCCACTTATTGTAGATTCATCTACTTACATTTTGAACTTTGAATACTTATTTTCTCCTAAAAAGATTCATATGGATACATATATGATTTCGCAAATACACAACTGCATGTAGAAGCAAACGAGGTTATGCAATACCAAAAAATTCAACACTAGAAACATGCTCGTCCCACATAGGCTACAGAAATAAAACTTTGCTAGTTAATATACCAAAGTGTATACAAGTACTTTCTGTCTAGACTAATATTATGTTTTCATGATTGGCAAATCTTCCGGTTAAATGAAAGAATTAGTAGGAGTTTGTCAAATCGAGAAAATAATATAAAATCTTAACTTTTTGTTAAAATAGTGTTTGAAGTTATAATTAACAGTATTTATTGACGCCTCGAGTGAACATATGAATTTTTTTATTGAATGCACACTTATTGTATATTCTTCTACTTATGCTTTGAACCTTGAATAATTCTTGTATATATTTCGCAAATACACAGTCATAATTAGAAGCAAACGAGATTAGGCAATATGCATTTTTTAACACTAGAAACATGTTTATCTCACATAGGCTTCAAAAACATAACTTTGCTAGTTAATATACCATAGCATATATGACTACTTCGTGTCTAGATTAGTATTATGTTTTCGTGCTCGGAAAATCTGACTGCTAAATAAAAGAATTAGTGGGATAATCTCGTCATCATGAAAAAAATAATATGTACTCTTTAACTTTTTATTGGAATAGCATTCGAAGTTAGCAATGAACATATGATGATAATTTTTTGTCCTACGTTCACATCTATGAATCCGTAGAAATGACACTTGATTAAAATGGAATGAGTTATATGATGCTACATATGAAACCAATATTATACCCCTATAACAACTTACTAAATCCATAATTATAAAAAGTCCCAAACAAATTCGGGGCCTTTGAAAATTAAGGCCCTTAGGGGCCTAAAGCCTAACTTTACTTGCTTTACCTTTGAGCCACCACGGAATGGTCACATGTCGTTCTATAAATCTTGTCATCCATGTTCATCATTAACTTAACATCATTATGAACACTTTGATGCTCATCGTTGTAAGTTCTGCTACTAATGCTTTAAACCTTGAACGATCATATATAGCAATTTCAGTTTTTCACAATGTTCACGATATGCATGTATCTGATGTATCCTTAAGAAAAAACCTTGTATGTAAGTGAACTGTATCAAATGTCTTCGTTGATGTTGTTATGCTAAAGCATGGATCTAAAGCTCGAAAACTAGAGGGCGTGTATTTACCCATCTTCATTAGTAAGCATAAAAAACCACATTCGACTAGCGAAATAACTCACGTTGCGTCGTTGCGATGCTAGGACAATGGACATGTCGTAGTCTAATAACTCGTCATCCATGTTCGTCATTTGATGCCCATTTATTCTATATCCTACTACGCTTTGAACCTTGAATAATTCTCGTATATATTTCACAATTACACAACCACAAGTTGAGGCAATATGAAACATGTTTGTCCCACATAGGTTAAAGAAACAAAACTTTGCTAGTTAATATACCATAGCGTACATGAGTACTTCATTTTGAGATTAGTATTATGTTTTCGTGGTTGATAAATCTTCCGGCTAAACTAAAGAATTAGTCGAAGGGTTTTTTATTGGCGAAAAAATAATATGTAATCTTAACTTTTTATTGAAATGGTGTTCCAAGATAGAAATTGTAGTAACTATTTGTGGCCTCTAATGAACATATGATCATAAATTTTTGTTCTACGTTCATATATACGAATCGGTTGAAATTAAATGATAGTATGACACTTGATAAAATTAGAATCAGTTATCTAGTGCTAAATTAAGCAAATACTATACGCCTTACGTGATGAATGACATATGACTAACAAATATGATTATTAATTAATTGTTTTAAGTACTTTCGTATAATTGATATTAGAAAACTGAGTTTGGAAGAGACCTGCTATTTGTAAAGCCTTTCCCTATTAGTGGATTGTTTAACTAGGAAGATTATTGCAAGGGGTCGAAAAGACAACGTTGCAAAAAGATTTGTGACTATCATTTTAATATATGTAAGGTTTTAAGTTTGATTTTTGTGAGGTGCAAATAATCTTGAAGTGGTCACGTTAACCTCCTGACATGGGAAGGTTTTACTCGGCTTGAGTTTATGTACCCGTAGATTCAAATCTAGTGAATTATTTGGCCAAAAAGTCAAAAACCTCTATTTGAGTCTCCTATCGTGATTTTTTTTATTTAACTTGCAACAAACGTGTAGATAACTTTATTTTAGCAATTTGTAATTTTTTTTAATATACAGTTAATAGATATACGATTTCAAGCAGAACACTGGATCCAATATTGGTTTATTATATTACATTAAGTTTGTTACACGTTTTAAATAAAAACCTTATAAATGCCATAGAAGTAATGATTCCTTGAACTTTGCCTTACGTTGAGGTGTTGCATCCAACGAACTAGGTTTTGGATAAATAAGCACATTCGAGTAGCGAAAATGAGTCATGCTACTATGCTAGGACAATTGACATGTCGTCGTTTAATAACTCGTCATCCATGTTTGTCACTAAGTTATATTTCTAAACACTTTGATGCTCAATTATTGTATATTCTTCTACTTACGTCTTGAACTTTGAACACTTATTTTCTCGTAAAAGGATTCATATGAATACATATATGATTTCACAAATACAAAATTGCGAGTAGAAGCAAACGAGGTTATGCAATACCAAAAAATTCAACACTAGAAACATGTTTGTCCCACATAGGAAAAAGAAATAAAACTTTGCTAGTTAATATACCATAGTGTATGCAAGTACATTGTGTCTAGACTAATATTATGTTTTCATGATTGAAAAATCTTCCGATTAAATGAAAGAATTAGTCGGCAGAGATGTCGTTTCGAGAAAATAATATAAAATCTTAACTTTTTATTAAAATAGTGTTTGAAGTTAGAATTAACAGTGTTTATTAACGCTTCGAGTTAACATATGAAATTTTTTATTGAATGTCCACTTATTGTATATTCTTCTACTTATGCTTTGAACCTTGAATAATTCTCGTATATATTTCACAAATACACAACCACAAGTAGAAACTAGTAGGAGCGAATGTGGTTCGGCAATATGAAATTTTTGTAACGCTAGAAACATGTTTGTCCCACATAGACTCTAAAAGCGTAACTTTGCTAGTTAATATACCATAGTGTACATGAGCACTTTGTGATGAGATTAGTATTACGTTTTCGTGGTTGAAATATTTTCTCACTAAATGAACGAATTAGTGAGAAGGATCTTTCACGACCAAAACTATTATGTAATCTTAACTTTTTATTGAAATAGCATTCAAGTTAGTAATTATAGTAATTATTGGCGCCTCTAGTGAGCATATGATGATAAAATTTTGTTCTACGTTCATATATATGAATCGGTAGAAATTGAATGACACTTGATAAAATTGGAATTACATATCTGATGCTACATTAAACAAATAATATATGTCTTACTATATGAATCGACGGTACTACTAATTTTTGTAAAAATACATTGAGTATTTTAAAACGCTCACATTCTAATTAGTCTATCGATAAGTGAAAAGTAAATTTAGTTTTTAACTAAACTCAGGTATTTTAACAAAAAATTGTATATTTTTTTTCTTGCTAATTCTTTTCTGTATACTATAGTTTAAAGAATTATGCACATTTTATATGTGTTTAGATTTTGATCAATATACTCAAAATAGTTATAAAAATGTACAAAAATATTACCTTCTAAGCAATATGTAAAATGTGTCATGCTCTTATTTGCATGAACCCAAAGTTTGGTACTTTCTTTATTATAGTATGTAATTATGCCTCAATCTCGATGGTTGCATGTCAAAGCAACTAACAAATACAAGCAAAATGCCAAAAAGGAATCCAACAATTATGGTTAAGAGTCATTTTTTAGGTTAAACATGTTGTAATCGTATTAAGAAATTAAAAACCATTATTTTACCGGCACGTTACTAAAAAGAAATTATGGCTTTGCTTTAAGTAGTTATCGGGTTAAACAATAATAACAAACGATCATAAATAGCAATTTTACCATGTTCATAACATGCATTTTGTTTTTCTTATGAAAAATCTTGTTCACGCATTGCATCATTTCTATGGAATTGTTTTTGTTGATATTGATATGATAACGTATACCTAGTTAGAAAAATGATTGTTATGCTTACTAATCATGTCTACAAATAAACCTAATGATTTTTTTTTTTTTTTTTGAACGGCAAAGATTTATAGAATGAAGCTAGCAAGGAGCTAGCACAAAATTACATTGGTTTTTTAAGCCAATCCGGCCAAACTAAACGACTAGAACCTCAACTTTGTAACCAAGAAAAAGAAAAAAAACGAATATTATCAAATAAATCACATTTCCTCATGCGTTGACAGTTGAATGTGATTGAGTTCCGATAGTTCCAAATAAGCCACCAGGTGGACGCGGGTATCACTTGAATGCGCTTCTTGACTTCGTTAGAAACCCGGATGTTATCAAACCAAGACTCCCAATCTGAGTGGGAGTGTAATGATGGGATATTCAAGTCAATCCAAACACGAACCAAACGCCATATATTTGACGCGACATCACACGAATAGAAAATATGATCATTGGTCTCTACCGCACTACAAACCGGACAATCAATAGAATGAATATCCAACCTCGCCTTTGAAAGGTTCGAAGATGAGGGAGTCTATCCAATCTCATCCACCAAATGAAAATATTCACCTTTCGAGGAAGAATGTTACACCAACTAGTTGTCACCGAGAGCGCCGGAGAATAACATCGTCGATGTGTTTTCTTGTAGCACCAACAAGGAAAGAGCCATCATTCGTGAGACCCCATCCGATGACATCTCTATTCAGAAAGTGAAAGCGAATGCAACTCAGCTTTCAAGGCTTCTAGCATGTCGAGACATCGCCGTAAGTAATTGGACGCGGCCCAATGCCAAGTCCAACTACCACTTGAGAACCGCTCACTAATGGTACAATTAGGGTACGCCTCTAAACGATAAAGCCTGTTATATCTATGATAAAGAGGAGAGTCACCGATCCAGCTTATCAATCCGAATCTCACTTGAGAACCACAACCAACTTTGTAACTCAAAGTATTTAATGGGATAATGTTTTTTGAGTGAAGATGGTAGATAGAGTCAATAATATTAGCCCATACCCCTTTAGATTTGCAGGCGAGATGAGAAAGGCCTACATCCTCCCCATGAATGGCCTTGATGACTTGAACCCATAAAAGACTTGGATCAGATACCAAACGCCAACGCCATTTTTGAAGAAGAGCAAGGTTAAAAGCTTTCAAACTGCCAACGTCTAAACCCCCTTTTTCGAATGAAGCCAAAGCATTCTACCATTTAATCATTATCAGCTTGTTTCTATCTATTTCAGCGCCCCAAAAGAACTTGGAACGAATACGTTCAAGAGAAGAAAGGGTGGTTTCTGGAACTTTGAAAATCGACATATAGTAAATACCAACACTTCCCAGTATCGTCTTTACTAATGTCGATCTACCGCCTATGGAGAGAAGTTTTGCCTTCCATTTTGATAATCTAGAATCGAACTTATCAATCAAAACCATTTCATACTCGAGCCAATAGGAAGACCGAGATATGTGAAAGGTAAAGAGCCCGCTGTACATCCAGTAGACCGAGCCATGTCCTCTATATCGATGTTTGAGACTCCAATTCCATAAATGTTTGATTTATGGATGTTGATACGTAGACTAGAAGCCAAATAAAACACGTTGAATAAACGAATGATATTATCCATGTCTACTTGATTCCATTCTGTAACTAGCACAACATCATCAGCATAAAAGAAGTGGGACAAACGCATACCTGGATTCCCAATCGAAACTCCTTTAATTAGGTTTGATTGAGTCGCATCTTTAATTGCTATGTGAAGACCCTCCATGATAAGAATAAAAAGAAATGGAGACAATGGATCACCTTGGTGTAAACCCCTCTTTATGGAGAATTCTGAGGTAGGACTTCCATTTAAAAGAATGGATGTGCGAAAGCGTAACGTAAACACTCTTTGATCCAACTTCTCCATTTTTCTCCAAACCGGAACTCGCTAAGAACGTAGTCTAAGTACTTCCAATTCACCGAGTCAAATGCCTTTTCGAAATCAACTTTAAAAAACCTAAGAACCTAATGATTTGATTGGTTGATTTAAAAAAATGATTAGCGAGAATTTTAAGAGATAAAGTACTTAATACAATTGTACAAGTAATTTATTCCACAAAAGCTGTAGATTGGCGGGAACACCCTAACTCCGGGTGCCTTGTGGCACCAGCCATTGTCCAACCCGCAAGAAATAGCTGCGACAACTCTCCTGGCCTAGTGGGGCACCAACTGGAGTGAGCACGAGCCATGACTCGGACCCCTGAGCTCTTATTCCACAAAGTCTCTCTAGTGTGCCTATAGGTTTTGCGGAAGTGGGTACTTATATGAAGCAAATACCAAGAATGGAACTTGAACTTTGGTTAATTGACTCAAGCATAAATGCTCCAACCATTAGATATATATTTAGGCTTATATAACAACCATGGGTAAAACTCAAAACTAGAGGACCTATATCGATCATCCTCATTATTAGGCGTATATAAGCACATTCAATTACAACTAGAGGTGGCAATTTGTGCCCAAAATCAAAAAAATTGGCTAAATGGGCAAACTTTTAAAAAATTTGGGCACATTTGGGCCCCCTCCTTTTTTTGAAATAGGCATGTATTGCCCATTTAAAAGTTAAATGGGCATAATGGGCACATGTTTTTCTCGAACATTTAATTGTTTTTAAAGAAAAACTCATATTTAATTTATTAAATATAACTGAGGTGTAACATTCGAGGAATTTATTTCGTTGTTTTGGGTCTTTTTAAAATCGATTCGTATAACATGAGCCCGTTTGACCCGTGCGCGTTTAGCCCGCGCCCCATTTAGCCCGCGCCCGTTAAGCCCGTAGCCTGTGCCCGCCCGGCCCGCCCGTTTTGCCACCTCTAATTACAACCGATAGGCGAATGCTACTATGCTATAGATTGCTAGGACAATGGACATGTCGTGGTATAACTCTTGTCATCCATGTTCATCATTAACTTATCATTCTAAACGCTTTTAGGATGTTCATGATATGTATTTAATATATGCTTAAGAAAAACCTTGTATGTAAGTGCACTGTGTCGAATGTCTTTGTTGATGTTGATATGCTAAACCATGTACCTAAGACTTCAAAAACTATAGGACCAATATTTGCTCATCTTCGTTAGTAAGCACAAAAAAGTACATTCGACTAGCTAAATGAGTCATGCTACTATGCTAGGACAATGGACATGTCAATTTTCTAATAACTCGTCATCCATGTTCATCACATTAACTTATCATTACCAACACATTAATGCCCACTTATTTGTATATTCTTCTACTTATGTTTTCAACTCTGAATAATTATTTCCTGGTAAAAGGATACATATGGATACATACATGATTTCACAAATACACAGCCACGAATAGGTTGATGCAAACGAGGTTATGCAATATCAAAAGGATTTAACACTAGAAACATGTTTGTCCCACATAGCCTAGAGATATAAAACTTTCATAGTGAATATACCATAGCGCATATGGGTACTTTGTGTTGAGATTAGTATTATGTTTTCGTGCTTGGCAAAATATTTCGGCTAAATGAAAGAGTTAGTCGAGAGAATTTTGATAAGTCCGGAAATTAATATGTAGCCTTAATTTTTTTTATTGAAATACCCTTTGAAACTAGCAATTATAGTAATCATTAACGTCTCTAGTGAATATATGATGATAATTTTTTGTCCTACATTCATATTTTTTTAAACATATAAATCGGTAGAAATCAAATGCACTTTAGATAAAATTGGAATCGGTTATAAGATGCTACATTAAACAAATAAGAGTTGAGATCAATATAAATCTCTATTATCTCTCAATCTTTTCTATGGATTTCTTCTAGAAAGCCTAAGCTTAAGTTTAGTTGGATTGATTGGTTAAAAAACCATTTAGCTTCTATTACTTCTTTGTAATATTCTCTTCTAGCTTTTGCTAGTTTTCTATAAAAGCCGCCGTTCCAAAAAATATATAGATCTCATATTTATCATAGATTCAATAAACCAATCTTAGTCATCCATTTTTAATCAAAGTTAATAAAAAACCATTTTTCACTGTTTTTTTGAAAACAACATATCTTGCAAACGGTAAATCTTCAAACTATAAAACATACACCATCGCAACGAGAATTAAATTATCTTTCTATTAATAAGCACTTTTTTATATTTTCGACAATTTTTTTTTTCAAAAATTCCGCCCAGAAAAATCATATATGATTTTTAAAAATCGAATCATATATGATTTTCACAAATCATATATGATTTTTACAAATCATATATGATTTGTAAAAATCAAATCATATATGATTTTCACAACTCATATATGATTTTTCTGGGCCGAAATTTTGGGAAAAAAATTGTTAAAAATATGTAGTAGTGCATATCAAAAGAAAGATAATTTAATTCTCGTCGCGGTGGTATGATTTTTATCGCGTAAAAATTAACGGTTTGCGAGATATTTAATTTTTAAAAAAATGGTTAAAGTTTATTTTTTCAAAAAATGAATGGCTATTATTAGTTCATTGGATCTATTGTAAATTTGAGATCTATATTGAACTTTTGCCAAACAAATAATAGTAATAGTTTATACTCGACTAGTTATAATACCCGTGCACGCACGGGGTTTTTATAAAAAAAATTATTTTATATTAATACTGAATATTGTGTCTTTAAAGATAATTGAATATAATTATATGGTTATAAGTTATTGCACACACGAAGTTTACACATAAATCAAATTTATTTTAACATTTTAGTTTAGTATATACACATATAAGAATTTGTCCATGAAAATTGTGATATGTGTACAACTAATACTTATGCACGAGTTTTTCATTATGCATCAATGTCCATTAGAATTTGGTAAAATATTTGTAAAAATTTATGTCAGGTAACTCAATATTTAATTTTATTTAGCTGACAAACATGTTGATGTTGTTATTTAAATTTCACTAGTGATATTATGTTGTACACATGATGCAAGTTTAACAGCACATAATGAGAGTTGATAAAGTTAAAGTATACTCCTTAAAGTTTTTTTAAAAGATTTTTTTAGGTATCCTTATATAAATGAATAAGAATTACACGAGTCATTGTTATAAATACAATCGCGTATATTTATTTTTATATTAAAGTAACATGTGCTTACAATTTGATAATTATATTCCCGTTTTCAGTAATTTAGCCGTATTTAAAATGTAAACTCGTGTTCACATAGGTTAAACTTTTAAAAATGAAATAAATGAGTCATTATTGAACGTATATAATAAAAAAAATTGATACTTATAATCTTATGCAAATTTATATGTTGTTATTTTAAAACAACATATACATTGTATTTTTTAAGATATAAAGTATAAAGGGTATAAAGTATAAGAGGGTATTTATTTATAATCCAAAGTTATTAAAAAACATGGAAGTTTATAATATTACAATTAACTCTATATAATTTTAAAAATTCAACCACTAAAGTTTTATTAATTACCTCATTTTTTTTAAGTTTTTGTTTTCACAAATTTGACACCTATATTTTTATGTGTTTTTTTTATCAACCAAATTTCTTCACCAAATTTTTAAAGTTTGACCAAAATCAATTTAATTTTGACTTTTATTAACCAATCACATCACACGATTTTGCTTACGTGGCGAAATCGAGCTCTCCTATTGGCCTAATTGTTTTTTCAATAAGAATGAATTGCCAAAAATCACTTCGAAATGATGTAATTCCTTTATTATATAAAAGATTCGTCAAAAAAAAAAACAAAAAACTTACGAGAAATATAAGTTAATCCACATAACAAAAAAAATCATTTATCCACATTATAATTTATAAATAGCCTAAACCATTATAAATATGGACTAGGAATGAGCACGGTACTAAAATGATACTGAATCCGTAACGAATTGATGGTACCGATTTTTTCTCGAGCATGAAAGTGGGTACCGGTACCGTATCGGACGGAATTCGGGTACCGGATCCGATACCGGTACTCGGTACCGGGAAATTGATACATATACGGTTCTTCTCATTTTTTTAAAGGATTTCAAGAAAATGCAACACAAAATAGGAAAAACATGCATTTTAAGTGATTCTAATCCACGACGTCTCACAAAACGCAACCAACACTTAAATAAATACATTACCAAGATATCTGTACCATACAAACGTTCCAAAACTTATAAAATAGATTCGGGTTTAATTTTTGTGAGCGGTTATGAAGGATCTTAGTTGCCACAATAAGTTTTTCGAACGTTTGGTTTCTTTCCATATGTTTTACACGACTATTGTTTGACATAAAACGGGAAAAATGGATGTTTGGATAAGTTATTTAATTCAAAAATATGACTACTCAATTTTCGGAATTTTTTTGGTACTTCCCGCTTTGATACCGCACGTATTAGTGGTACCATTTTTTTTTTGCTCAATTCATGCTACAGGTACCGTACCGTATATTGAGAATCGGTACCATTTTTCGATACGGTACTGGTATGATCTGATTTGATATCGAAATTCAGGTCCAAATGCGTATCCCTAATATGGATATATGTAACTTATGAAAATGTATTTTCTTTACCAACCTATATAGGAGAAAAATTAATAAAGAATGAAGTAATGAAGAATTGTGCTGAGGACATCAATGGTAAAGCTAAGTGTCAAACCAATTTGCTAAAGAGACGTTGATGCTTCTCTTAAACATATCAAAAGTGTAGATCATATCTCTATTCTAACAGTGTTTAGTGTCGAAAATGATCAAAATCAACAACCATAATGAGCTAATAGCAGGTCTTATTTGTAGAAAATGGACTTATAAAATCACTCACAAACATCTTTTTATTTCAATTCTTGCTTTTCTTCTCATAATCTCCGTTATCTACATATATATTTCACAAATACACAACCAATAGCAGAAGCAAACGAGGTTAGGCAATATCAAAAAATTACAAACATGTTTGTCCCACATAGGCTAAAGAAACAAAATTTTGCTAGTTAATATACCATAGCATATGTAACAACTTTTTGTCTATATTAATATTATGTTATTGTGCTTGGCAAATCTTCCGGCTAAATGAAAGAATTAGTCGGTTGATATTCCCAAACCAATAAGATAATATGTAATCTTAATTTTTTTTTTTATTGAAATAGCGTTTGGAGTTAGTAGTTAGAGTAACTATTAGCGCCTCTAGTGAATATATATATGATGATAAATTTTGTCCTAGGTTCATATATATGAACCGGTACAAGCTAGAAATGACACTTGATATAATAGTTATAAGTTACATGATGCTATATTAAACAAATACTATACGTCTTAGTAAATCTATACTCAATAAGTTAGGATTTAAGATTTAAGATTTTCAACTTATTCTTAATTTTAATATTACGAGCAATAAACGTATTGGAAGTGACCTGCTATTTGTGAAGCCTTTCCCCTATGAGTGGGTTATTTAACTAGGAAGATTGTATTGCAAGGTTTGAAAAGAGGGGTTTTGGATGTTCTAAACCAATTGTTGAAAGTTTACGCATTTAGACTTTTAGTTTACATTAAAACTTAACGTTTGGGTGGCATAGTGGCAAAAGAATTGTGAATATCTCTCTAATACGTGTAAAGTCTCAAGTTCAATTTTTGCAAGATGCAAATAATTTTGAAGTGGTCACGTCAACATCATGAAGTAGAAAGGTTTTACCCAACTTGAACCTATGTACCGGTAGGTTCAAATCTCGTGAATTAGTTGGGCAAAAATCGAAAATGACCTTTTTAGTCTTCTGTCGTGATTTTCATTATTTAACTTGCAACAAACGTACGTGTAGATAACTTTATTTAGCAACTAGTAATTTTTTTGTTTTATTATTATTATTATTATTATTATTATTATTATTATTATTATATTATTATTATTATTGATAGAGTTGATAGATATATATGATTTCAAGCAGGACTATGGACCCAATATTGGCTTATAACACTGTTTGTTACACATGTTAGATAAAAATCAATTACATACATTGCATGCACAAAGCATATCCATGTGTAAAAGCTTATAAATGCCAACTAAGTAATGGTTCTTTGAACTTTGCCTTACGTTGAGGTGTTGCATCCAATGAACTAGGTTTTGGTACCATAGGTCCATACATAATATCTTATTTTCGATTAATAATGTGTTATAAAGGTGTTACAATGGTGAAATGTAGCAATAGGCAGTAGCGGTAGCAATTGATAGTAACAGTTGACATTAGTTGTTTGCTTGATAAAAGTGTTTGATAATCTAGCCTTTCCTCGAAGTCGTTGTTTATTCATCGCGATTACCTTGACAACAAAGAAGAGTTCGACCCAATGCGTATAAAATGATGTAAAATGATATACACATTAAATAAAATCTGATGAAATAAATTTGAGGATATATATGTAATTTAATAAGCATAACGCTAGCAACAAGATTCTAATACTTCCTCAAGAAGCGTTTTAAATAAGAGCAGATACGCAAAACACAAATGCTAGTTGCTTGTTGCCAAACAAGTTTTTCATTTAAAACGCTAGTTGCTAGTCAATAGTTGCTCCAAAACGGTTTAAAATACTTGCTACAACGACCATCGAAATTGTAAAGTTTGATTGTGTAGAGCTTCTTGTTTTTTGGATGATCATATTGATAGCTTATTATCACATTTTTTACTTTTTTTTAATGCCAAAACACATATTAGTACCCTAAACTTAACAAAATGGATCATTCAGTATCCTAAACTTTTAAAGGTGCGATACACTACCATGAACTTGCTAAATTAGAATTACTACTACCCTACCCTACACTAAATTATACTACTAGTATCAATAATTTATTATTTTTTAATTTATGCCAAAAAAACCAATTTACAAAGACCTAATGTAATATAAATGATTTGTAGTTAAAGTTAGGATATTAGTTTTTTTTGTAATTTTAATAAATTTCAATTTTCTTATATTTAATATAATACTATATTTAGTTTTTGAAAATAAACATATATTTGAAATAATACTTTATAGAAGAATTTACCGCACTACTTTTGATATCCACATTATATACTTAAGTATTTGTTTCAAATAATTTGGGCTTTTTTTAATGAAGCTTATTATCACATTCAAAAAGAAAGAAAGCAATGAAGTTGGTGAATAAAAACTTGATTATTGTAATAAAAAAAGTAGCTACGTTTTGTCTATTTAGGTAGATAAACATTTTGTGTATTAAAAATCCCAATTTCTTTTCTTTAAATGGACACTTGAACAACCAAGCTTGTTATTATTCATAAAAAGATGACTCGTTTCTAAAGTTAATATAAATCCATATATATTAACTTACTTGATTTATGTTAATGATTACCACATGGTCATTTTTTAATTAAAGAATAAAATCATAACATGGTGATTTATGTTTTCGTATAAATCAAAAAATAATCTTAAAAAGAAACTTACAGATACTGTAGGATAATATATATTTTACGGTTTATATGTTGTTCTTTGTTACGATTTTAAACACATTTTATATGTGTTTAGAATACTCTAAATAATTATAAAAATGTACACAAATATTATCTTCTAACCAATATGTAAAATGTGTCATGCTCTTATTTGCATGAACCCAAGTTTGGTACATTCTTTATTATTATAGTATGTAATTATGCCTCAATCTCGATGGTTACAAGTAGGGGTGTTATTCGGGTTGACCCGGTCGGGTTCGGGTCAACTCGGGTCGGATCAACTCGGGTCAAGCCCTTAAAAAATATACTCGAACCCGACCTCGTTTAGAACTCGGGTCAACTAGGGTCGGGTCAATTCGGGTTCGGGTCAACTCGGGTCGGGCATTTCGGGTTCGGGGTCAACCCGAGTATTTTACATTGTAAAAGTGTTGTTGAACCGGGTTAGTCGGGTTCGGGTCGGGTCAAGGCTAAAAAAACATACCCGAACCCGACCTTGTTTAGAACTCGGGTCAATTCGGGTTGACCCGATCGACCCGAATATAATTTTGAACCCGATTGACCCGACCCGAATTGACTCGGGTCGGGTTCGAGTCGAGTCGGGTCAGCCCGAATGACACCCCTAGTTACAAGTCAAAGCAACCTAATTTATTGGGAAATATTGCTTCCAACAATACAACAACAACAAACTCAATCCCGACAAGGAAGGGTATGGGCATGCTTCCAACAATAGTATAACTTAATTCCAAAATATATTCAACTATTGTAAAAAGTCATTTTTAGGTTAAACATGTTAAACCGTGTTAAGAAATACAAACAACTTAACCATTATTTTATCGGTACGTAACAAAGAAGAAACTTTTTTTTTTGCTTGAAATAGTTATCGCCTAAGACAACAATAACAAACTATTATAAATAGCATTTTTACCATGTTCACAACATATATATTGTTTTTATTA
>OU343221.1:332230869-332385781 GCA_910596185.1 Chrysanthemum makinoi
CAACCATAATGAGCTAATATATCAGATCTTATTTGTAGAAAATGGACTTATACATCCTTAAAGATGTAGTTTTTTTCCGCTATCTACAAAAAGTCAAATACACCTCTTGATAAAATCACTCACAAACACCTTTTTGTTTCATTTATTGTTTTTCTTCTCACCAACTCCGTTATCTTCGTATATAGTTCACAAATACACAACCAAGAGTAGAAGCAAACGAGGTAGGAAAAATATGAAAATTATTAACACTAGAAACATGTTTGTCCCAAATAGACTAAAAAAACTAAACTTTGCTAGTTGATATACCATAGCATACATGAGTACTTTGTGTTGAGATTAGTATTATGTTTTCGTGGTTCGCTAATCTTCCCGCTAAATGAAAGAATTAGTGGTAGGATTTCTTTATCACTAAAAAATAATATGTAACTGAGAGGGGGCTGGTTACACATTTTTACATAGCTCAGGATTCTGTGAATAAAAGGATTATTAGGCACATCAAGTAAGATGATTTATCATTTTCAATATGATTATCAATTGTGTTAAGTACTTTCGTTTAATTGATGGGTATTGGGCAACTGAGAGGGGGCTGGTTACATATTTTTACATAGTTTAGGCTATGGCCCATGGGCTTTAATGTGACATAGCCTTTCCAAAATTGGTGGATACCTGCTATTTGTGACCATCTATACTATATAAAATGGAAAAATGGTCAAAGTGGAAAAAGTGAAAAATGTTGAATGTTGAAAACATGGTCAATAGAGAGAGAAATAAATAATATAATTAATACTCTTATTAAAACACCCCATTACCTAAAAGTACAATAATTTATTCACATTGTACACCCAATTAAAAGCACATCTACCAAATTAAAAACAATCAATTGAAACCGATACCGGGTTGACCCGTTGAAACCGATACCGGGTTGACCCGGGACGCTTCAAACCCGGCAGGCTGACCCGGTTTAATTTGACATTTTTTCGACCCAACCTATCGGTTTGATTCGGTTTAAATCGACCTGTTTTTTTATCGGAACGGTTCAACCAGTTGAACCACCCGGTGAAATCGGGTTTCAAATTTGACAAAATTATATGAGAAATGATGAAGTAGTTGTGGAACCCGTGACAATTTTTTTTAAATGAGAGACCAAGTAATTGTAGTTTTGGTTTATTTTGCTTTGACACATGTAATTTATTTTAAAAAATGTTTCTCTTGCACCATTTAAGGGACTAGCATATATGAATAGTCGTTTAAAAGTTAATATATATTGTATAGCCCTTTGTCCAGTGTATCAATAATGTTATGTAAGTTTATTAAAATCACAAAAAATAAATAGTATTGTTATCTTTAGCGATAATTATTTATACCTCAAACAAATAGCTTTGAACAATGCATAAATATCTATACAAATTGATAGTACAAAATAATCTTATATGGTGATATCCAATTTGCAAAGTTACAATTTTAAAAGCCACACACCAAATGATAAACGCTACACATGTAAAAAAAATAGTTATCACTGCCTAAATTACTGACAAAACAAGAAAAAACGGTCACACATGTTGGCTATACCTATAAACTACAATATAATATTGCCAACTGCATAATACTGTTGCTTTTTGTAATGCTTGAATCTATTATTACTAAAAATCTTAATAACTTAAAACAATCCTATTAGAAAATATACTCACACATTTAGATCAACTCCACATAATTTTTTTAAAAACTATATATTTATGCTGCTATGCAACCACGCATCAGAATTGTAGTTATTCGAAAACGATTCTCTAATGCTACAAATACAGTTTGTTGAAAGAAACTTATGGGTCGTCGGAACTTTGCAGAAAACTAGACATCGCTGCCGCTAGGCGCGGGTACTCGTCTAGTCTATACTATATAAAATGGAAAAATGGTCAAAGTGGAAAAAGTGAAAAATGTTGAATGTTGAATGTTGAAAACATGGTCAATAGAGAGAGAAATAAATAATATAATTAATACTCTTATTAAAACACCCCATTACCTAAAAGTACAATAATTTATTCACATTGTACACCCAATTAAAAGCACATCTACCAAATTAAAAACAATCAATTGAAACCGATACCGGGTTGACCCGGGACGCTTCAAACCCGGCGGGCTGACCCGGTTTAATTTGACATTTTTTTGACCCAACCTATCGGTTTGATTCGGTTTAAATCGACTGTTTTTTATCGGAACGGTTCAACCAGTTGAACCAGGTGAAATCGGGTTTCAAATTTGACAAAATTATATGAGAAATGATGAAGTAGTTGTGGAACCCGTGACAATTTTTTTAAATGAGAGACCAAGTAATTGTAGTTTTGGTTTATTTTGCTTTGACACATGTAATTTATTTTAAAAAATGTTGCTCTTGCACCATTTAAGGGACTAGCATATATGAATAGTCGCTTAAAAGTTAATATATATTGTATAGCCCTTTGTCCAGTGTATCAATAATGTTATGTAAGTTTATTAAAATCACAAAAATAAATAGTATTGTTATCTTTAGCGATAATTATTTATACCTCAAACAAATAGCTTTGAACAATGCATAAATATCTATACAAATTGATAGTACAAAATAATCTTATATGGTGATATCCAATTTGCAAAGTTACAATTTTAAAAGCCACACACCAAATGATAAACGCTACACATGTAAAAAAAATAGTTATCACTGCCTAAATTACTGACAAAACAAGAAAAAACGGTCACACATGTTGGCTATACCTATAAACTACAATATAATATTGCCAACTGCATAATACTGTTGCTTTTTGTAATGCTTGAATCTATTATTACTAAAAATCTTAATAACTTAAAACAATCCTATTAGAAAATATACTCACACACTTAGATCAACTCCACATAATTTTTTTAAAAACTATATATTTATGCTGCTATGCAACCACGCATCAGAATTGTAGTTATTCGAAAACGATTCTCTAATGCTACAAATACAGTTTGTTGAAAGAAACTTATGGGTCGTCGGAACTTTGCAGAAAACTAGACATCGCTGCCGCTAGGCGCGGGTACTCGTCTAGTCAGTTTAATATGTGTACGATTTAAAGTTCAATTTTTATGAGGTGTAAATAATTTTGAAGTGGTTACGTCAACCTTATGAAAAGAGAAATGTTTACCCGTTTTGAGTCTATGTATTCAAATCTCGAGAATTAGTTGACCAAAAAGTGAAAAACCTTTATTTTAATCTCCTGTCGTGATTTTCTTTATTTAACTTGCAACAAACGTGTAGATAACTTTATTTATTTATTTTTTTTATTTATTTGTGTGTGTGGATAAAGTGACTGTAATAGATATATATGGTTTCAAGCAGGCCACTAGACCCAATATTGGCTTATTACATTAGGGTTAATAACCTTTTAAATCACTATACTTGTCAAGAATGGCATTTCTACATAGCGAACTAAAAAAATAACTCTTTTAGAAATTAAAGTTGACATTTTTGTTTTTCTTTAAGTATTATGACCATATTATGATCATTTTACCATTTCTAAATTTTTTTCGAAATATACTTTTTTTTCGAATTTTTTTTTGATTTTTTTTTTCGAAATAACTTTTTTTTGAAATTTCTGAAATTTTTTTTCGAATTTCTTTTTTTTTCAAATATTTTTCGAAGGGTAAAATGGTCATAATATGGTCATAATACTTAAAGAAAGACAAAAATGTCAACTTTAATGTCTAAAAGAGTTATTTTTTTAGTTCGCTATGCAGAACTGCTATTCTTGACAAGTATAGTGCTTTAAAAGGCTATTAGTTCATTACAAAATGTTTGTTACACATGTTAGATAAAAATTATTTACATACATTGCATTTGCATGCACAAAGCATATCCATATGTAAATCTTATTAGTGTCATAAAAGTAAATGATCCCTTGAACTTTGCCTTACGTTGAGGTGTTGCATCCAATGAACTAGGTTTCAGTACTATCGGTCCATACTCCATAGTTAATACATATCTTAGTTCCATTAACAATGTGTTAAAAAAGTTTTACAACCAAATCAAAATTGTAAAAGTTGACTCCATCATATAATTGGTAAAAGTGAAACATTGCATCCTTTCATTTGAGAGCTTATTATCATATTAAAAACCAATGATAGAATTAGAGGGTTCTGCGATGTTACGAGACAGTGCTAAAATTTTGATTCATAGTGCTAATTTCCGTAAATATACATTGAATATATTAAAATGCATTATGTTTATAGTTATTGCTTACCGAGTCTATCAATTAAACTCAGTTATTTTAACCAAAAATTGTATTTATTTGCTAAAATATTCAATGTTAAAAAAAAAAAGAGTAGTGAAGTTGGTGAATAGAAACTTGATTATTGTAATACAAAAGTAGCTAAGTTTTGTCTATTCAGGTAGATAAACATTTTATGTATTAAAAATCCAAATTTCTTTTCTTTAAATGGACACTTGAACAACCAAGCTTGTTATTATTCATAAAAAGATGACTCTTTTCCTAAGTTAAAAATTTTATATACATATTAATTTACTTGATTCAAATCAATGATAACCACATGGTCATTTTTTTAATTGAAGAATAAATCATACATATTGATTTATGTTTTCGTATAAATCAAAAAATAATCTAAAATATTTTACGGTTTATATGCTGTTTCCTCAGAAAGGGTAATAAGGCTTGTTACGATTTTAAACACATTTTATATGTGTTTAGATTTTCATCAAATATACTCTAAATAATTGTAAAAATAAATACAAATATTATCTTCTAAGCAATATGTAAAATGTGTCATGCTCTTATTTGCATGAACCCAAGTTTGGTACATTCTTTATTATAGTATGTAATTATGCCTCAATCTCGATGGTTACAAGTCAAAGCAACCTAATTTATTGGGAAATATTATAGTATAACTTAATTCCAAAATATATTCAACTATTGTAAAAAGTCATTTTTAGGTTAAACATGTTGTAACCGAGTTAAGAAATACAAACAACTTAACCTTTATTTTACCGATACGTAACTAAGAAGAAACTCTTTTTTTGCTTTCAATAGTTATTGCCTAAAACAACAATAACAAACTATTATAAATAGCATTTTTACCATGTTCACAGTATGTATATTGTTTTTATTATGAAAAAACCTTGTTCACTAACAATATTGTATCATTTCATATTTGTTGATACTAATATGATAACACTGAGTTATTTTCAAACTATCCGTAACCATGGCCTTAAAACTCGAAAACTATAGGACCTATGTTCGATCATCTTCATTAGTACGCGTAAATAAGCACAATCAACAACCGATAGACGCATGCTACTATCAAAAAAATTAACACTACAAACATGCTTGTCCCACATAGGCTAAAGATATAAAATTTGCTAGTTAATATACCATAGTATATATGAGTACTTCGTGTCTAGATTAATATTATGTTATCATGTTTGACAAATCTTCCGGTTAAATGAAAGAATTAGTCGGTCATGTTTGTTGTCATGATAAAATAATATGTACTCTTAACTTTTTATCGAAATGACGTTTGAATTTAGCAATTATAGTGATGTTCAAAAAAAAATTTAGCAATTATAGTAACTATTGTCACCTCAAGTGAACATATGATGATAATTTTTTGTCCTACGTTCATATGAATCGTTAAAAATTAAATGACACTTGATAAAAATTGAATAGTTATATATATGATGCTACATTAAACAAGTAGATATACGTCTTACTAAATCTATCCTCGATAAGTCGTTAATCAAAATTTCCAACTTATTCTTACTTTTAATTATTACCTTCGTGTATGATATTCATACGCTTTATTCAGTTTAACTACTAGAATTTCGTTACTACTGATTTGTTTATGTATAATAGTTGAGTTATGAAATTAAACCGCTAAATAAGAAATAACACACCCTTATAAGAGCATACTGTAACACAAGTTTAAGTCGATAGTGTACACATAGCAAACAAATCATT
Source organism: Chrysanthemum makinoi (assembly GCA_910596185.1). NCBI lineage: Eukaryota > Viridiplantae > Streptophyta > Magnoliopsida > Asterales > Asteraceae > Chrysanthemum > Chrysanthemum makinoi. The sequence goes on from OU343221.1 coordinate 332,236,851, forward strand.
TTATTCACTTAATTATAATTAAATAGTGACCTAAATCGTATTAAAAATGGATGTATTTAATTATTGAGAAAGCATATACTTCAGCCACTTATATAAAGAGAGAAGCAAAGAAAAATAAGACAAATCAATTTGCAAAGACTTACACACGTCACTCAAACGGTTTCATTCTATATGTATTTTGCGTTAACTGTTTGTATATTGTGATGTGCAAACCAATAGTTAACGTGTGCAAATCATCTTTAGTTTTTTTCCTAACGCCGTTTTATATGTATATTTTGTATGAAAATTGTCACTTTCTCTAAAGTATACAAGCGCTTTTATAAGCGAGTCTTTGAGTGGTCCGTGCTTTATCGCTAAAAAATTATTATTTTTAGTGCCGGATATATAGCTTAATTAATATTGACAATTTTCAACTACTAAAAAAACATATATTTTTAACTGCGGAAAATGATTAAAAAATAACAAGCAAGGCCCTAGCATAACAATGACGAATTAAGCCTGTTAGTTCAACTAATGCAATTTTTGCCTCTAAACTTTAGCCGCGAAAAGAATAAAAGACGAATGTTATAAAAAATGTCACATTTTCTCCCAACTTGATAATTAAAAACGAGATTATTCCTAAAACGCCAAAAGCATCCAACATGTGAAAGCAAAAATGACATAAGCTCGGCCTCTCTCATCCTTTGAACATCTACTCCATATTTATCATCTCGCAGCAATTAGACACATTATTATAAGAAAATGAGTACGAAAATGTCAAGGCATAGGGCATGTTTGGTCAATGAGATGGAACTGAAGCTTATATTATGAACCGAAAGCTGGAGTTTACATATCATTATAAAATAGTTTGACGAATTAGTTGAAGCTAAATTTTATTATTAATATAAGCTCAGAAAAGAATATATGAAATTAAATTCATGAGTATATATTTCAAGCTTTTGCGTGTTAATCCATTTTATTTTGAAGGTTTTTTAAGTAATTCGACTAACTATAAACCTCATAATCCCGTTTCAATTGGCTTGGGCTAATGACTTACAAAAACTTTTACAAACTTGTATGACAAACAAAACTCATTTTATAAGCTCACGTCTCAAAAACCACAAAAAGTGTCGCCCCAAACACAACCATAGTACTCCTTTCATCCGAAACTAATAGTCCACTTTTTTTCTTTTTTTTTTGTGCATGTAACAATTTAATTGTTTACTACTAAAAATAGATAAAGAAGTTTGATCGAGTTTACCACATTACCCTTAGTTGAAATTAATATTACAAACTTTAAATAATAAATTAAATAATTAATTAACGATAAAACTGTCAATGGTGTCGGTAACCATAAAGAAGTTTAATTGTAATGACATAAAGAAGAAAATAAAACGTGTAGAAAATTATTATACGTGACGACGACGTTTCAAGTGGGGGTTGCCAATGGTGTCGGTAACCATGGTTGAGTTAACAAACAGCCGTTAAATAGCGACGGATAAATCGCTATCTTTCGTGGCGTCCCCATGTGACTGCATACCGTCGGTGCACCTCATCATTTCTTTATACAATTTTTGTCTCATTAAAAAAAATTGTTTTTCAAATACATTGCATATTATAAGTACATAACTAAATTCATATAATCAATTTTAATAAGATACATTGCATGTCATTTCAATTGACTAATATCATTTTGTGCATTGCATGTATGTGGTATTACCGTATTAGGATGCAAGTTTAGAGCTGTGATAATCATAATTATATAATTAGTCTCTAAGATGATTATTTTTTCGCAATTATTTAACAAGAACAAGTAGCTTAAATTTTATTTTTATCTTTTTTCCGAAACTTGTTTTGAGTCAAACAAAATTTATAGCTTCTGATAAAGAAAGTCTAAATAATGATTATACAATAAACACATCCTAACGTGTATAAAGCTTTATGATGTTAAAGCTTTATGAGGTTTATACATAATGAATACTTAATAAGGTTTATAATGTGTATAAAGCTTTATGAGATTTATACAATCAACTCTTCATATTTTAACGCATTTGGATTCTTTATAATGTGTGTATAAAGCTTTATTAAATTTATACATAATGAATGCACTTATTACTATTGAATTACTCCGTAAATGGTTATTTTATATTGCATGCACAATTTAAGTAATGAGACGAGTACATTGTACACTAATCAAGTAATTTAAAAAACAATTTAATTGATTAAAATATAAAATTGAATACAAACTAAAATAAAATCTAAATATTACTATCTTCGTCTTAAATTTATTATCCGCCGATAAAAACATCCAGATTAAAAAAAATGCATTTAGGATGATTTTATTTTTGTAAAAGCTACTAAAAGATAATTTTACACTTTTACTATTTTTCATTTAACTTCGTAAATAATAACTTTTGATTAAAGGCAGTAAGTTAAACTATTTTAACTTTTATATTTAAGCATGGAAGGTTCTTTTGAGATAAAACGTAATGAAAAAGTGGGCAATAATAATAAGACACAGGGAGTAACTATTTTAAAAAACAAAGATGATTTGCACGCTCTAATGTCAATACTGCACAAGTTTCTGATATATGCATCGGTGTGTATCCATGATTTTAAAATGCTCGCAAAGGCGTGAAGCTTGATTATGCCGCTACTTCATTCCGTCACGCCTTCTTATATCACGTTTTTTTAAACTCGATATATATGAAATATGATATAAATATATAAGTATTTTCGTATTTTGTTCCGCTTTATAAATGCAAAAGATTCACCTTAACCGCAAAAATGTGAGACTTGATCATGTCACCACCCGTCGTGCTATTTATAAGCTTTTTTAGACAAAAAGAAAAGACAAAATGCAAGTAAGAAAATAAAAAAGGAAAGAATTGCTTCGTATATAAGCCACCGAAGCACCTCATCTTATAAAACCCCAAAAACACATACACACACACAGGTGGTGGGGGGATTCTAGAAAGAGAGAAAACATCAATGGCGGATTCAAGTGATTCCGTCTCTGTTGATATGGAAACCATTTATCTTGGCGGCAAGGTAGGATTTATGAATACCCATTTGTTTTTTTAGCTTTTTTTGAGGTGTAGACAACGCGTTTGATGAAATGCCTCAATGGGTTTTGCTTGTTTTTATGGGTTTTTTGTGATCTTTTGTGTAGTATGCTTGATTTAATGAATACCCATTTGATTCTTGGCTCATTTTGAGGTGGATTTGTGTTGTAGATGATGAAATGCCTCAATGGGTTTTGGTTGTTTTTTTTTTTTGGGGTTTTTGTGATCTTTTTTATAAAATGGTTGATTTTATGAATACCCATTTGATTATTAAGTCATTTTAATTTTTTTTTTTTTTTTTTTTTTATTTATAATATGATTGATTTTATTAATACCCATTTAAAAATTAGCTTATTTTAAGGTGTTTTTGAAGGTTTTTTATTCAGTTTGTGTATTGTAGATGAAAAGCTTCAATGGTTTTTGCTCCTTTTTTGCAATTAAAAAAAAATAAAAAAATTCTAAATACCCTTTTATGAATTTTTTTAGTCTTTTGTGATTTTAGGGTATTTTTGGTTTGATAATATTGTAATTAGTGGTTTTCTTGATGTACTTTTGGGATGATTCCATGCTCATTCCCAATTTAGAAACTCCTTTTTGTGTTCTTGATTTTTAGGTTTTTTAGTTAATTTTGAACTGTGAATTAGTGACTTATGGAATTATAGATCTGTTTGACTTTTAATTTTATTGTCAAAATCTTGGAATATTAAATAAAAGATTGTTTTTATTTAAAGCAAAGATGTTCTTGCATTATGTATCTTGTCAAATTTTGCTAGCTGTCTCATTAGTGTCTCCCTTTGTTTGTATCTTTATTTTGATTTTGATTCTTATAAATTCCAAAATATCCTTTTTTTTGGAAGGATTGTATTTTAAGTTTTAACGGCGTTATTTATGTCAAGTTACCTTCGTTATATCATAGCGTTTATTTGCTGTTATTTTGTTGTTGATTTTTTTTTTCATATTTATTGACTTGGCTTAAGTTTTAATTTAAGATTCTTGTTTTAATGGTAAAAACTTGCTATCATAAAAAGCATTTGTGTTACGTTGTCGTTTTCTTGAGGTTAAAAATCATTATCTTGGCGTATATGTCGCTTTACTTCTTTTGTTACGAATTAGAAGTTGCAATCGTATTTCTTGTTAGTTTACGCGTCGTTATCAAGCTCAATCATCATGGAATTTTTCAATATAATATAAACTTACGTTGACATGTCGACAGTCCAATGACAACATGTTCGTCCTTTTTGTTTTTGTGTAGTTTCTAGATTGTTTATAATATTGGTCTGCCCGCTCCATATGGAATATAACAATGTTCATATACAACTAAGTCGCATCTCTATTTAGAATAACTGATTTTTTTAGGAGTTTTAAATTTCAACAGTTTTATGCATCTCGTGATATTGGTGATTGAAATGTGCCGTGAAACTTGTTTTCAGGAACATATCATTCGGACTGGCCGTGGTTCAGTTTCGGTTATTGTGTATGGAGACCAAGAAAAGCCACCTTTGATTACATATCCCGATTTAGCTCTAAATCGTAAGCAATATAAAAACCTTGATGATTTATTTTTTGCTATTCTATGTATGTGTTTGGTCTAATTAAGGTTGTTTTTGTTGACAGATATGTTATGTTTCCAAGGATTATTCTTCTGTCCCGAGGCAGCTTCATTACTCCTTCATAATTTCTGCATATATCATATCAGTCCACCTGGGCATGAGGTCAGTGAACGGGCTTAATCTTTATAGTCACTTGCTTACGTGTTTGTCAAATTTTTATAATTAGGGAATCAATAGATGAAATGACTAAAAAGTAATTATCCTTAAGAAAAGGGACGACGTTTTATGGTAAATAAATAATTATATTATATTCCAAACACCACTAACTCTTGGCACGTATAAAAGTTATTGTGAATTTTATTTTATAAAACGCACCATTATGAACTAGATTATTAACGTAAAATATCTCTTCTGGGATTTGTACAAGAGTCGTTGCAGTTAGGAGCAGCAGCCATCTGTCCCGATGATCCCATTCTGTCGGTGGAGGATCTTTGTGATCAGATTCTAGAGGTTCTCAATTATTTTGGGTAAGTTGTTTACCTCTTATCTTGGTATAATATACTATATTTGTATTTTAAGTATTAAGAGTATCACTTTGGGTTATTTTAGGCTTGGTGCAGTGATGTGCATGGGGGCAATGGCGGGTGCCTATATCCTTACCCTCTTTGCGGTATGACTGCTTATTAACTTCCTAAGTTATTCAGGCTTACAGTCCGACTTAAGTTACGGCCTTGTTTGACTTACTGATGTTTTGATATCACAGACGAAATATAGAGACAGAGTTACTGGTTTAATACTTGTTTCTCCTCTCTGCAAAGCACCTTCGTGGACTGAATGGTTTTACAATAAGGTTAGTCTTTTTTCATTATCCTGCCTAGATGGTTTAATACTTAAGTTATAGTGACGTTTAGAGGTGGCAATTTCGGCATATTTTCTTATGATGTGGGTATATTCGGGTTATGTTATCAAATAATACAGATGAATTCATATTTAGCACACTAGCTATATGTTTCAAAAAAAAGAACATAAGCAAAAAGTGTTTCAGGTCAATCAATAAATTGTGTCGACCCATTTCGCCACACACAAAAGAATTTCCATTTAGACCTTTTACCATAACCCACCTGGACCCACCCATTTACCCCGCTTTAGCTATCGCCTGTGACACTGGTTTGTATTAACTGTATTGTTACTTTTAATGTGTAGCTGATGTCAAATTTGCTCTATTACTATGGAATGTGTGGATTATTGAAAGAATGTTTACTTCAAAGATACTTCAGCAAGGTACATTCCTATTTCATGACATGAGATCGTTTTTGTAATGTCTCGTTATATTTTTGTAGATTTTAATTGATGAAACATTGTTGATTAAATCAGGAAGTTCGTGGTAATCCAGAAATCCCAGAATCAGATATAGTTCAATCATGCAGAAAGGTTGGTGTATTAAGTTTGTATGCTAATATAATATCTGCTTTTTATTGAGTTGTATATTAAGCTTAAGAGTTCTTTTTTGTTGTTGTTGCAGTTATTGGACGAAAGACAGAGCATTAATGTGTGGCGGTATCTTCAAGCAATTGATAGTAGACCTGATATCACCGAAGGTTTAAAGAAACTAAAATGTAGAACACTTATCTTTGTCGGGGACAGCTCTCCGTTTCATGCGGAAGCACTTCACATGACTGGAAAATTGGACAGAAGATATAGTGCTTTAGTTGAGGTACGTTATCTATTGTTTTCTTGGCAAATCTACTATTGTCTAGCTTCAACATTTACATGAATTTACCCTAGTTTAGAACTTTAGAAGTGCTAGGTTTGACATTAAACAGTAGAAGCTTCTATTACCAAATTTAGTGGTCTTGACTTGGTAGTGTAACCTAACTTCTGGTGTTTGGCACTAAAGATCCTACTCTATTGAGCTATACACGAAACACTTAAAAAATGGTTTGAATTTAACGATTTGAATTTCAATCAAAATTGGAAATATGACAGCACTGGTTTTGACTTCGACTTTATGCAGGTCCAAGTTTGTGGATCAATGGTGACAGAAGAGCAACCACATGCAATGTTAATACCCATGGAGTATTTTCTAATGGGGTATGGACTTTATAGGCCGAGCCCCTTCACAGGCAGCCCGAGGAGCCCACTAAGTCCGTCATGCATCTCTCCAGAGCTACTTTCTCCCGAAAGCATGGGGTTGAAGCTAAAACCAATAAAAACCCGTGTTTCATCTCCTCATTCAAATACCATCGAGAGGTAGAATTCATTTCTATTTACACGGAGTTCACGTACAGCCTGTCGGTAAATTTTTTTATCATTCTTTTTTTGTTTTTCGATTCAAGGGTAGATATATACATCATATGATATATGTAGATATAGTGGAGAAAGGGGGAAAATATTCTTTGAAATGGTGGACATATTCATTTGTAGGATTGGTGGGCATAAAACAGAAAAAAACATTGTATTTTGTAAAGGAGAATATGATGCATTTATTTATGATGAAAAGCAATAATACATTCTCTTTTTTTTTAGCCTGTCAATGAACTGTCATTTTGTTTGAGTGGAATATATAATATATAGCATATATAGCAAATCAACATGATTGGATTTGTGTATATATAACCTAAAGTGGTTATGAATATGATATATAAAGTTATAAACATATATGTGGTAGCAGACACCAAAAGTGGTTATATAGTCCTTTACAAAGTAACTATAGCAATATTCTTTTGTGGTGTCCCAAAAGTGGTCATAGTACTACTTCCTTATAAAAAATTGATGTGGCAATGTTTTTTTTGTATGAGTCTTATGCAACTTTACTTTTTTTTTTGCCGGTAATTTCGGTGTGTAAAGTATGTCTTGTCTAGAGAAATGTATGACATGATGACTTCAGATAAACTGTTACTAAAGTGATTATTCTCAAGCAGAAAAAAGTGGAGTAGGTCTAAAGACTGACTTGATTGGCTGATTGCCATTTTTAACATGTATACACTTTATGATGTAAAAAGTAGGGCCAAACATGGGGTTAAAACTGAACCGACCAAATTGAATCGAACCAAAACCGGTTTTGTGAAAAACATGAACCGAAGTGACTCGGTTTGGTTTTGTGTTAGTTTGTTTGGTTCGGTTTATACAATTTAGGTGTGTTTTTCTCAGTTTTGGCTTGAACCGAACTGAGTCGAACCAAAACCGAAAATTGTAAATATATAGAACCGAAAACCGAACCTATTATGGTCGGTTTGGTTTTGGTCAGACCGGTTCGGCTTGGTTTTTCGATTTGGTTTGTTTTGCTCGGCCCTAGTATTACAAAGTGACGTGTTGTTGATGGATTGGTAAGTTTGAATCCAAGCCTTCTTAGACGTGGTTTCCGCTAGCTGACTAATCTACGGGGCTGGAGCCCTTCCCATAAGGGAAGTTGTTTGCACGAAGTAACCATTTGCGAGTTATGATAGTAAGTAGCGAAATACCAAGGTTGTATCTTCAGAACCTAAAGGGTTTTTGTTCAATACAGTAAACTTAACAATGTGTATCATTTTTGAAGTATAGTAACAAGGTATCACTAAATTATCATTAAGGGGATGATGGTGTAGTTATTGGTGAGTAAGCACCTTATTTGTAGTGGGTGTAGCATATAACCCTTTTCTGTCAATCTTTAATCATGGCGTATCTCCTTTCAAATTAATATAAGATATGATAAGAAATAGCATGTGTAAACCATGTATGCATATTAAGTGCGAGTGTGTGGCGAAAGTCAGGCAGAAATATGATAGATTGACTTCTTGTGAAGTCGATATGTGAACTGTATAAGAAGTATGATCTTTGGCGTATCTTGGGACATGACCAACAGTTTAACATGTATTCTATGTAAGAAGTGAGTCTAAATAAGTTTTGCGGATAACAAACTTGTTTAAATTGGGTTTAAATCATTAAACACAGAACAAATCCATACTTTAGCTGTAGCTCCTGTTGAAACATTGAAGTACAATCGATTCTAACAGATGTTGAAGCACACTGAAATTAAAACTTAAGTTGCAGATCAGTAATAACGTCATCACTCACTTGGAATGCCTTTGCAAGTATATCAGTTGATATATCTGGATTCGCACCAAAAACCGCACTTGATGTCAGTATCACTCCAGGGTTTTGACTACTCAACCCCACCATTGCAACCGCATATGTGTTTCCTACGTTACGTTGGTAATGTATAAGGTTTACAGGAAACACAAAAACATCACCCTTATTTAGTACTTTTGAAATATGACGGTTCTCAGGGTTTGATGTCACGAATCCAACTTCAAGTTGACCTTCCAACACAGTCAATATTTCAGTAGCACGAGGATGGTGGTGAGGTGGGATGAGCCCCCAAGGTGCAAAGTCAAGACGCGCTAGTGAGATCCCTAGTGTGTTTAATCCCGGTATTTGGAACACAAACGCTGGGGTCACACTTGATCCCACGGCATTGGAGGTGTTGCCCCTAATATGCATGCCTCCAAAGTAGAAGTCGTTTGCTTGAACGCTACTTGGGTTCTTGCAAGGGAATCCATTTACTCGTACTGCCACAATTAACACCAAGGTATTAGATATTAAATTACATGAAAATGCTTAATTTAATTGCAAGTTTCACTAAGTAATACTAGCAAAATTAAAACAGGTTAACCCAATGCGTTTTGACATGTACTAAAATTTACTGGTGCAACCCATATTCGTGTTGAGCCGCTAGATAATCAACATTATATACCATTTCATTATGCCACTTCTAAGCAACAAATTATTAGCATACCTTGACCATTCATATCGGCAACACAAAAATCTTGAAGAGGACTATGGTCTGCAGCCAACGCAACGGTCAATGCCAATGCTAGAACCATAAATGAGAAAAGACCACGAGCCATTTTTTTGACGAGGAAGGGTACAAGCGGTCTTTGTGGAGTTATGAGTACTTGTGGTCTATATGGTGAAAATGTAGGTTTGTTTATATAGTACAAAGTTTGCTGCTTGACCAAGTGTTGGCCGTCCTAGGACCGGTTCAATGTTACAAAATATATACATCAAAAGAGGCATATCTTTGTTTGTTATGTTGTGAACCGAACCGGCAGACTGTGTTTGTTATTTGGGAAATAATGCAACTTACCACATCCATTTGTAGCAAGCTCAAACATGTCTGCATCATGTAGGAAACCGTCCTGCCTAGCTCAGTCAAGATACTTGCCATTTATACTTATATCAGCAACATATTAAAGATCTATTACTATATTATCCTTATGACATTTGTTAATTCTTAGTATAATATTAACAAGTGTTTTTAGTTCTTTATTATTCCTTCAATCCCAAAATAATTGTCCATATTTCTCTTTTTTAGATATCCCAAATTAATTGGCCATTACTAAAAATAGATAAAGAAAGTTGATTTAGATTACCATATTACTCTTACTTGAAATTATTATTAAAAAATTTAAAGAAGCAGTAATTAATCTATTAAGGGTAAAATTGTCATTCTGCCAAAAAATAAGAAAAATAAACCAGTAATGATTATGTTTTTCCTAAATGTGTATGTTTTTTTGTTAGGGAATAATTATTTTAGGACGGAGGTAGTAAGAGCACCCGGTGTCGGCCTCGCCATGGCTCGCCGTGACACCGGGCTATCTCGCCATGCTTCGCCGTAGGGTGGATCGTCGTCTGCACGACGAGCTTAAACACTGACAAACCAACGTTTCAAATTCATTTTTCAAAAAAATAAAAAAATAAAATACCGTTTAACAACAGGTAGTTTTTTTTTAGATAAACTTAACACCCCTATAAATACCAATGTTAGGATTTAGAAAATTCATATAGAAGAGTTGGTCACCCCGACTAGTTGTTAGCATTAGAAAGTTCGTAGTCTTATACATTTATTAGTTAGTTAAGTAACACCGTGGAGGAAGGACGAGTCTTTACCCACTGTATGCCTGATCCACAGCCCAACAGAGGTCGTTTTGTAAGATACTATAAATACCCTCTACCCTCTAAGGTAGAGGGTTGGAGCTTTCATTTATGCCATATTACTTTCTCTTTCTACAAAGTTCCCAACTCACTTTATCTCTCTAAACTTCTTCTAATATTTGATCCATATATCTTGTGTTCTTGTGTGTTTAAGTAAACCAATCTCTTACAATTGGTATCAAGAGCTATGGTTTGATCATCTACTTCGTGATTTCAAAGATTGGTTTTTGTTGTTGAAGTGGGTCGAATAGTTTTAGCTTGTACATGAGTTAAATTTCATTTTATGGTTATGTTTGTTATTTGGTTGTACTTTCTTGTTTAGGTTTGATATAGTTGCTTAGATTGGTGCTTGGATAGGCTTTATCATCTTGTTTGTGGAAGTTTTGAAGATATACGTGTGGTTTTTGGATTGTTCTTGGTTACGAGCTGTCAATTTCTTGGTTGAGATTTGAGTAATTCTCACTTGCGGTTTGACAAATTTCTTGCGAGTTGATGGTTTAAGGTTGCGGTTTGATTATTATAATACTAATCTCTTGCGGTTTGATAATAGGACAAAATCTGCGGTTTGACATTTAGCCAAAAGACAAAACTGGACGATAGTGACTTGTGTACTTATTGAAAGTGACTTGCGGTTTGTCATTTCTGTTTGCGATTTGTCCCTGTGATTTTCCTTGTGCTTGCGAGTTGAGGTCTTGCGATCTGACTGTTCTGTGTCTTGCGAGTTGAAGTCTTGCGGTTTGTCTCTTGTTGCGGTTTGAAGTACACGTTGCGGTTTACATTTGTTGCGGGTTGAAGCTGTTGCGGTTTGTTATCTAGCCAGTTGAGTTCTTGCGTTTTTTATCAAGTTGCGATTTGAAGCCTTTGAGATTTGAGAACTCTGCGGTTTGTCCTGTCTTGAGACTTGAAGACTTTGCGGTTTGACGTCCTGAGATTTGACCAAGGGTTGCGATTTGTGTAATAAGATTTGAGACTATTGCGTTTTGAGGTATTGCAATTTGAGACTCTGTGTGCTGAAAAATTATGGTTTGACTCAAGGCTTGCAGTTGACTTTGAGATTTGAACATTGAGATTTGAGGTTGCGGTTTGTCATCCAAAGACCAATTCTCAAGCCATTCTTAACGTTGTGATGCCGATATTGTGCTCTATGGTTTCCTCTTGATTTTTGTAAAATCCCGCGAAAGATTCAATTTCTCGGTTTAAAATCAAAGAGTTGTAAAATCCTGTGTATTTGGAAATCATGTCTATTGTCTCCGATGATGTTCAAGCTGCTGGGTCCGATACCCGCCCTCCTATGCTAGATAGAACAAATTATGACTCTTGGGCTCAAAGAATCCGATTGTATTGCTTGGGAAAAGAGAATGGTCTTAACATTATTCAATCAATTGATGAAGGACTATTCTAAATGGGCACCACCAGAGATGAACTAGCAACTGGTGAGATGGACGTGTCACTCTAGGAATGGATAGACCAAGGACTTACAATGATCTCAATGATACTGAAAAGAAGAGATATGATGCTGACATCAGAGCTTCCAACATCATCCTTCAAGGTCTACCCAAGGATATATACAAGCTGATCAATCACAACACCCAAGCCATAGCAGTTAGGGACAATATCAAAATGCTTCTTGTTGGATCAAAACTGACCAAAGAAGATCATGAATCACAACTGTATGATGAGTTTGAGAACTTCAAGATGAACTCGGGAGAGAGTATTGCAGAATATTATGTGAGGTTTCACAAGCTTGTGAATGATATGAGGAATATCAAGATGTCTATGCCAAATATTCAACTCAATTCCAAGTTCGTGAACAACATGACACCTGAGTGGAACAGGTTTGTTACTACAGTGAAGCTGAACAAAGGATTGAGAAATACAAACTATGAACAGTTGTACGCTTATTTGCTACAACATGAGAAGCATGCTGCACATGACCGTCTGATCATGGAAAAACTTAATCCAACAACAGCGAAACAACTACAACAAATGACTCACTTGCATTTGTTTCAAACGTTCAGCCATTCACTCAGTCATCACATGTTCAAGGTCATCAGTACTCTTCATTTTCCCAGAACCAGAATCAGGTCATTCAACCAGACTCAGGATATACCCCAACAGACAAGTTGATTGAAAACCTCTCGAACCAAGTTGCTCTATTGGTTCAACAATTCAGAACCTCACTTCCTCAAACCAACAACCAACTTAGAACCTCATCTAATCCACACAATCAAGCTACAGTGGAGGATGGAAGGGTTGTGGTACAGAATGTGCAACGAAGACAAAATATGAACCAAAGGAATATTGTAGCTGGTTATGTGGGGGCTCAGAACAGAGGAGGGATGGTGGTCCAAGGTCAAAGCAAACATATCAAGTGTTATAACTATGGTGGTGTGAGACACATTGCAAGGAACCGCACTCTACCAAAGCGTCCACAAAATGCTAAGTACTTCAGGGATAAGATGTTGCTGATGCAGGCACAAGAAAGTAGAGCAGTGTTGGATGAGGAGGAATTGTTGTTTCTGGCTGAAGGGAGTTCCAACAAGTTTGATTCTGGCGTGGATGAACAACCAGTTTATGATTTGGCACAGAATGATCCCAACATCTTCCAGGTTGCCGACTCTGATGCCTTCGACTCTGATGTTGATGATGAACCAACGGCTCAGACCATTTTCATGGCAAACATTTCTCCCATGGTTTCATCACCACAACAAGCTGGTCCCTTCAGTGCTTCAGTCATATCAGATGTACTAAAACTATATGATGTGGTTAATGAGCAAAAGATTCCCAAAGTACAACTGACAGAAGTTGCCGAGTCAGATATTGTAAATATGAGAAATAGCAATGTTATCCCATATGAGCAATATGTGAATCACGATGAAAGTCCAGTTGTACCAAGTGGCGCATCTTCTGCCATTAATGATGAATATGTGTTGAATGAGTACACTAAATATATGCCTGATGACTTCTTGACCAACAAGCTAAATATATATAAGGATCAAGTTGCCATCTATGAACAGCGTTCTAAGTTTGAGCTAACTTCACGTGAGCAGGAAATAGAAAGACAAATGCGTACATTGGTCACTAAATATAATTTAAGGGAAGAAATGTTGAAACAAGAGTTAAATTCCTTACAAAATAAACTTAAACAAACTGTTAAGCAAAAACAAGAAATACAAGAAAATGTAAAAACGCTTAAACAAGAATTTAAAGAAAAGGAATCTAAACTCCTAAATGACTTTTCCAATCTTAAAACTTTACAGAATAAACTTGAAAACAAACTATACGTACAAGGCAACACTATACAGACTGCTCACATGATTACAAATCACAGAGTATTAAGTGATAAACAATAGTGAAAAACTTGTAGAAGATCCAAATCCTGTGTATCTTAAGAAAGTCAAAAAGGCTAAAGAAGTGATTTATAATGGTAGTGAGATTCTTAAGCCTAAAAAAAAGCCAACTTGTGTTCAAATAACAGAAGAGGACATAAAAATAAAGAATGTCTCTAGAGAGAAAATGGATAAGAAAATGAATGACCCTGAAATTGTGAAGAGAGGAATCAATTTCAAAACTCCCAACTATCCTAAGGAAAACTTCTTAGCCACCTTCAAACCTCAAACTCAATTAACCCCTGAACAAGTGTTTTAGGAATAATAAGTTTAAGTTGAACAATTTGAATTGTGTTGATTCTAGTATTAGCTATAAGCGTACTGTAATTAATTCAAATTCTACTGCTGTCTGCAAAACATGTAATGACTGTTTAATTTCTGATAATCATGATGAATGTGTTGTGTCGTATTTGAGGCCTTCTGTTAATTCCCCAGTTGATAAAGTTTGGAAAGCAAAACAGGTTAAGCAATCTTGGAAACCTACCGGGAAAAAATTCACTAATGTGGGTTATTAGTGGAAACCCACAGGTCATAAAATAAAAATTGGTGAACACTGTCCTTCAACTAGAACTGCCTTGCCTAGAACAGTTCCTGCTAAGATATGGAGACCCACTAGTAGAACTATTCTTTTAGGAACACAGTGCACTGTGACTGAGTCTAGTGCCTCTACTAGTGTTGCCCCCACTAATAATGTCATGGCATCTAGGGATGCTGTAGGTCTACAAATTGTTTGTGCTAACCAATCGGACCTCACATTCATATAGGGATCCAATACTTCCAGTTATCCATTCTCTTCTGTTTTCAAATGCATGTCGTACAAATTGTCCTTTGGTATTTGGATTCAGGCTGCTCAAAACATATGACTGGCATCGCTCACAGCTCAAGAACTTCGTGAATAAGTTTATCAGGACTGTTAGATTTGGGAACGATCATTTTGGGACAATTATGGGTTATGGAGATTATGTATTTGGTAACAGTGTTATCTCCCGGGTATACTATGTGGAAGGACTTGGCCATAATCTGTTCTCTGTCGGTCAATTTTGTAATTCTGATCTCAAAGTAGCCTTCAGAAAACATACTTGTTTCGTTCGAGAATTAGATGGTGTTGATCTTCTTAAGGGATCTCGTGGCACCAATTTGTACACCATCTCTATTGAAGACATGATGAGGTCTTCTCCTATTTGCTTGCTATCAAAGGCGTCAAAGAACAAATCATGGTTATGGCACCGTCGACTCAATCACTTGAACTTCGGTACCATAAATGATCTTACTAGAAAAGACATTGTGAGAGGTTTACCCCAGTTAAAATATGAAAAATATCATCTTTGTTCTGCTTGCCAACTGGGCAAAAGCAAAAAGTATGCCCATAAACCCAAACCTGCCAAAATAATCATGGAAGTTCTTCATACCCTTCACATGGATCTATGTGGACCCATGAGAATGCAAAGTATCAATAGGAAGAATTATGTGCTAGTTGTAGTTGACGACTACTCTCGGTTCACTTGGGTAAAGTTTTTGAGAACCCAAGGATGAAACTCATGAAGTTATCATTAAGCTTATCAAAAAACTGCAGGTTAGGCTTAACAAAACCGTCAGAATCATCCAGACAGACAATGGAACTGAATTTGTGAATAAACAGCTCATTCAGTTTTATGAAAGCATTGAGATTAGTCACCAGAAAAGTGTTCCACGCACTCCTCAGCATAACGGTGCTATTAAAAGGCGTAATCGTACTCTTTTGTTAGCTGCTCGAACCATGCTAATTTTCTCAAAAGCCCCAATGTTTCTCTGGGCGGAAGCCATTGCCACTGCTTGTTACAATCAAAACCGATCCCTAATACATACTCTTCATGGAAAAACTCCATATGAACTAGTGCACAACAGAAAACCGGATCTCTCGTTTCTACGTGTGTTTGGGGCTTTATGCTATCCAACCAATGATGGTCAAGATCTGGGAAAGTTGAAAGCTAAAGCTGATATTGGATTTTTCGTTGGCTATGCACCAGATCGGAAGGGTTACCAAATCTACAACAAAAGAATCCGAGATATCATGGAAACTATTCATGTTACGTGATAACATCAAATTAGCCTGATCTTTTATATATCAAATTCCCGTGTTTATGGCCTCATTTGCATTAATATGGTACTTAATTCTTTCATATTCGTTCATATTTGCATTTCAGGATAAATGAGGCGTTGGAGCGGAAAAGTACTGATAAAAGGCCAAGTATATGTTCTGAAGATTGATTTACGAGGGCCTTTGGGTTTTATGTGAAGATTACGCCGTAACTAGCTAATAAGGTTACGGCGTAAATATGAGCTTTGAAGGATACGGCGTAATCAATTCTTATGGTTATTTCGTAATTATTTTTGTGAATGTTACGGCGTAACGTAGCAATTTAGTTACGCCGTAGAGATGATTTCGGAATGGATAATCATGTGCGGATGAAGGGTTACGGCGTAACTCGGATAATTAGTTACGCCGTAATTAATTACTTGGGCGCAAAGTTTCGAGGTCCAGGGATTAGAAGCGGCAAGTTAATATTTATTTTAGTCAGTTTGAGGACCTAGTATAAATATATCAAGAACGACGAGGGGCTGAAACCGCAAGTATTATTAAGGCTTTTGGACTTAATTTGAATCAACACGCTACTTCAGGGACTAAAAGTGTCAACCTAGTGCAATAAAGTTTCAAGAAAATCTAAGGTTGAGAAAAAGTATGAAATATAATGTTTATGGCGTAATTGCATATTTTGGTTACGGCGTAACTTAGTTACGACGTAACTAAATATGTTAGTTACGACGTAATTGTTCGAAAGCCGATTTTATTTGCACCGACTTTAGTTACGGCGTAATTAGTCCTTAAGGTTACGCCGTAACCATGTCGGGGCCTATAAATACAGCCCTAAATCTGCATTTTTTAGCATCTCTCTTCACCCCTCTCTTAGGGGTCGATTAGGGCACCACTCCAGAGTATTTTCCAGCAGTCCGAGGCCAGTTTTGAAGGAAGAATTCACTCGCAATCATTATCATTATTAGCTCTACATCAAGTAATTTGTATCAAACATTATGTTCAATTCAATTTATGATTTATTCATTTTTGTTGGTATGATTTATTATATGTTTGGCTAAGCATCCTGGTGCTGGCCTAGTTATGATTCCTTAATTGTTTTGTTTACATTTATCTTTACTTCCGTACAATTATTTCTAAGTGTATGCACGCATAGTTCTTTGGTAGTCACCCTTGATTCGGTAGTTTTGAATGACGGTAGAGGCCAATTGCCTAAGAGATATGACCAACTGACCCTAGGTGAGCGGACTGAGACGGGAAGGGTAAGATATGACCAACTGACGACCCTTTCTACTTGTGCGATTTGACCAACTAATCACCTATCGTTTGGATGAACTTAAGAATTGGGGGGTGTAGTGTCTAAGTTCCTAACGGCCGGGCCCTCACTATTTTGAATCTAGAATGTAGCGGTACTTAATGACTTGGCTTAGGGGACCAGGAACAACAGGACTTATGACGGTGGGCCTGATTTCTCCTGTGGTGGCATCTTTGCTGATAGGTTAGGGCGAATTGACCAAATGCTGTCCTCTCGAATTTGACCCCACCTGAAGTAATTGGAAGTATGTAGACGTAGACATAAGTAGCTAGGATGAGTAACTAGGTTAGCACTATTCTCCTTCATTGATCACATCTCTTGCCCTTATCTGCTTTCTGTTATTTCCTTGTTTTATTAGTTAATTTTATCATTTCAATCTTATAAGCCATTACTATCGTGACATAGACTTAAGTTAATTTCCAATCCACGTAGCTCTTGGGACGACCTCGGCTTTACCATTTACTACACTACACACGACCGGGTACACTGCCCGTTAGTGCACTAGGGTAGACCATAGGTATAGCGAGACACTATAAATATTAAGACATGGTCAGTAAAACCTGCATCATTACGTTTGATGAGCTGACTGAGCAAATGGCTCCTGGACACACACCTCAACTTTTGACACATGGACAAATTATTCAAGTCTTGTACAGAATCCCACGCCTGCAGCTCCTTATGTACCCCCTTCAGAAGAAGATTTGAAAATTTTGTTTGATCCGATGTATGATGAATACTTTGAGCCTACAACTGATGATACCCTTGAACCACCAGCTGCCGCTGCTCCTGCTTCAACCAAAACAAATTGTCCATTGGTCTCTGATGACGCTTTACGAAGCGCATTCGGGGTCAAAAGAACTTCCTTTTCGTCGAGCAAGTTTTATAACACCCTAGGCAGTGAACCTAATCGCTCTAGTGTAGTATTAGGGTAAGCCACGGGTATTGATATCGTTCTCTAGGGGAATAGGAATGCTAGTAGGGAATTACTACGCTAAGGTTGGGGTTGAAGAAGATTATTTTTGTGCTTTTTATGTTTTTTAGGAAATGGAAAGGTACGAATCTCGGGGTTTGGATTTGGGGGGTGGTATTTCTACCAATTACTCTACTTTTTATCTAATTATCTAATCTAAACTAGTGGGTAGTTTATGTCTAATTATTGTGTGCTCGTATGATAGTTTAAGAATGTGTTTACTTAGGTTGTATTACTCCTTAATTATCTCCTATTGATGGTTGAATTGTCACGTCCTTATTCTTAATTGCGTTGTGTGTCTAAGGTCGTAGGGTATGCGTTTATCCCTAACTCTTTGAAACTACCAAAGGTTCTTGCCTACAAAATCTCTAGGATTTATAAACTAAACTCTAAGGTACTCTTCGGATATTTTAGCCTACAATGACTCTAGGTTACTATAAGCTAACGTTCACAAAGATTAATCAAGCATTAACTACACAATGAATGACCTATCGCAATACTAGATCATTTAACAATTAAGATAAGAGACAACCAATCAATAATCAATAATTAAGTTTCATATTCCCTAAGCAAACACACAAGTAAATTAGCCGGACATGGGGAACATGCAAGCATACACACAATTAATTGAAGACATGATTGAATTAATGAAGTAAAACACTTATCTTGATGTAAGATAGGGTATGGAACCCTAAGATACTGTATAAGACAGCCTTGATTCGGTATAGGTTTTTACTCCACAAAACTACACACTGAAAACTGGAAAATTCGGTTTCTATATATAATATTACAATCACGACGGCGTCACCTTTTAGGTTGTGACGCCGTCGGGTCGCCGTCATTAGGGTTTCGTCTTGGCCTCGTTAGTCTTGTGACGGCGTCACCTTATGCTTGTGACGCCGTCCCCTTCAGTCTCTGACGTCGTCTGGGTTAAATCTAGGCCGTCTGAGTTGCGACTCCCTACTCTTTTAATACCTAAAGCCGTCACTTGTTATTAAGCAATTTGGCAACTGAGCTGTCACAAAATGGGCACGACGGCGTCATAGTTTAAGCAGTGACGCCGTCACCTTCACTTTCAGCAGTATGAGTGTCTCGATTATTGACTTTGGCCATTTTCTTCATATATTCGCGCCTTTTCGTCCGAATAAGTGTCATTCCAGCAACTTGCCTTCAAGAGACCTAAAAAGTAAAAAGGAACGAAATTAGGTAGTAACGGATACAAAATTGATCAATTAAGGGCTTAAATGACCCCTCAAAATGGTACCTTTTAAATCCTTATCAAATATCCCTACACTTGGTATTTGCTTGTCCTCAAGTAAATGTGATTTTAGCCAATTAATTTATAAGTTAGGGGTCATGAAGCATTGGTTTAAAATAATCCACAACACATATAAGCCCCGCAAAAGTCATAACAAGCACGGAAATTACATACTAGCACCTCACATGGGGTGTTTGGATACTCACATCTCTCGGGTGTATATGAAATATATCAAAGTGGAAATGGAAGATAAACACTCATTAACCGGTCCTAGTACATAGATTACCATAGGCTTGAGACTAGATCAAACCTCCATCGCTTTGCCGTAAGCACCTAGGAAAGACTATCCAAGAGGTCTTTTAAAGGGTTGTAATGTTAGGCTTACGGTAGGGAAACAAAGGGTTTGGTGGGATAGGCGATTTAGTGGTGGCAAGTCAAAAATCTTTATGTTACAAGCACGAGAAGAATGGCGTTGCTAAGCCAAGACTCGACACTCTAAACTCTAGATAACTGAAATAAACATACATAAATTTAAAGATAGATGTAGGATGGTAGCCCGTTTTTTTTTTTCTTTTTTCATACACTTTTACTCTACCATCCTCTACGATAACATCCAAATAATAGGGATTTATAGGCACATCCCTACACTTGAGTTTTTATTACTCTAACACTAATTTGACCCGAATTGAAAAGATCAAAACACTTGGAGTACATTATTACGCAAATAAAGGGAATTTGAATTTAACGTTCCCTTCCCGTCATTTCATAAACTTTAACTTTTCCCATGAGTCCCAATCGTCCCAAAACTGTGTACAAAGGATATGACTCGACTTAACAACTTATGCAAGCAACTAGATAATTGAACTAAGGGTTTAAGGTGATAACAATAATGCACTAAAAGTGAGTGCATACAAGGTAGGCTAAGGCGATTTGGGTGTACATTTGAGGGTGGGGTGTAAACAATGCTCTTCATTGATATTCCGGAAAACCGAAAAATCACGAGAACCGCGAAAAGGATAGGCTCAGAGGGGTTAACTAGGGGTATCGTGTACTAAAAGTGAGTACAACGCAAGGGTGTGGGGGAATTACTCAACCGATGAGGAAGAAGTAATTATATTACAGGTATCAAACAAGGGTTATCCTAATGCCTCTTATCATTTAGTTATTCTTAACTACACAAGTGTAGTCTTACTAGCGATCTCGGGATGCATCACAAAACAAGTTCTAGAATCTAATATACTACCGGTTCACACTCTAAGCATTGAAGATGAATGCTTTAATTCCTACTAATCTAAGGGCGATCCTCACATTTTGGGTGGAATTTAGGTGGTAAAGGGTTTTTTGTGCTAGTCATGCAACTTCCTATCCATGAGACGCTTTTGTTAAGACTAATGGCCCACTCCTATATGTCATGAAAAATTAAAAATTTGGTGCCAAAATTACCCTAACCAACATTTTCTCATGGTTTATTACACAAACGCAATTGGACAAAGCAAATAATCAAGGATAAGCATAGTTTCAAAGTTCCCGTTTTATTTTCCCTCCCTACACTTAAACTGAACATTGTCCCCAATGTTCCCCGAAAGTATAAAAGTTATGATAAAAGAAGGTAATTAAAAACGAAAGAAACTAGTACTCCCCTGATTAGCTCGGTAGGATCCATGTGTGAAGTAGTGGTTAAATATTTCTTCAAGAAGAATGTTATGCGTGAAAAGCTCCTTCCAATCTTTTGTATAATCTTCTTGACAAATTAAACCTGCACACTTGAAGAAAACAAACGAAACTTTCACGTAAAATCGGCGGTAATAATATATATACAAGACTCTACTAAACTAGGATATAATGCTTGTGGAATGGATGTTTACAGATTTTCTGGAAAATTAAAACCTGGAAAATTCCAAAAATTTTATAAGTAGCACAGAAAACGAGAAAAAGTGATCAGTGGTTTCTGCTCCTTCCTGACGCCGTCAGGTTGCGACCCTGACGCCGTCAGGTTATCCTGACAAAAACTGATCTGCTATTTTCTGGAAAAAGTTATGGAAAATTTATATCTTTAGAATCTGGAAAAATTCCTGCAAAACCATCTATTATGACTCGATACAAGCATTTGACTCGAACAAACACACATGTAGATATTTTAATTGATTGAAATTCTTATGTTTACGTTTTTTTTGAAAACGTGTGTAATCTTCCCTACACTTATCCCTTATGTAAAATACCTTTATATGTAATTAAGACGAGGTTAAAGACAAAATAAAGCATTTTTACAAGTTAAACATGAGAGCAAACAATCAATAAAATATATACGACACAAACAAGCAAACAATTAAGTATGGGTTGCCTCCTACGAAGCGCTTTTCTTTATTTATGAGTCTTGTAGCTAGACTCGAAGTCGCGCTCCTACGTGACTTCACTACCGTCACCTTCTTCCTCATGACGGTCTTCATTGGGGGGTTCCAAGTTGTAAAAGTGCCCTATGATGCACTTTTCTAAAAGGTCATCTTCTCCCCAATTGGTCCTATATGCCGGTCCTAATTTCAAGCAATCCTTATAGAAACCTAGAATCTTGGACATTACATAATCTACTCCCTTCTCCTTATCTTCCTCATTCCTATAGTAGACCGATAGTTTAAGTTCCTTTTCATCATTGGAGAGTGATGAAAACTTCTCAATCTTAAACGGCATTTGATAAGCTACATCATCGGTCTCATATTTGAATCTTACTATTCCTAACGATGGATCATAAGTCATCCCGGTGTTTTCTATGAAAGGCTTTCCTAGAATAACGTGGGACAAACTATAGTTAATGACACATCCTACATCTTCTAGGACCACAAAATCAACTAGGTAGGTGAAATTTCCTATAAAGACGTGTACATCCTTGACTCTTCCCACAAAATTGCAAATCCCACCTGAGGTACTTAGGGTCTCTCCTAATCTTAAGTCGCTCATTCATGATGTCATTGTAAACGGCTGATGACATCATATTAATGGGAGATTCCGTATCTATGTAAGCATGCTCAACATTCCTATAGCCAATCATACAAGGGATTTTAATGTTCCAAGGATTTCCTCTCCTAATCTTTGGGCATATCCTAATGATGGGTGACCGAGGATTGTCGACTATGTATTGGTGGTATGCAACTTCCTCCTTAGTGGGGTAAAGATTGAAGTAGGCACTATCTTCCTCATTCTCATTCTTACTCTCTAAACTGTTATCCGAACTACCGCTAATCATAGAGCCAACAACAGAAGCGCTAACCACCTTCTCAACAGCATCCCTAATTGTACTATCAAATACCTTTTTTAAATCCTGAAGGTCATTGTTTATACTAACATAACGGCTACGGCGGTTGTGTTGGTCATTGGGTTGGGTTTTGAGTGAAAGTGATTTATTTGGTGGTGGGTTATCACCTTCCATGATGAAAAGTGATGGGGTTTTACGAACAAAGGTCACGAAGAAGGGGGATAGACTACGAGGAAGCTACAAATGGAAAAAAGGCTTACTTGATAGGAATCAAGCAAGGAAACCTAAACGAGATAGACTCCTAACTAGCTATTCTATTCCCCGGCAGCGGCGCCAAAAACTTGATGACGCTTTACGAAGCGCGTTCGGGGTCAAAAGAACTTCCTTTTCGTCGAGCAAGTTTTATAACACCCTAGGCAGTGAACCTAATCGCTGTAGTGTAGTATTAGGGTAAGCCACGGGTATTGATATCGTTCTCTAGGGGAATAGGAATGCTAGTAGGGAATTACTACGCTAAGGTTGGGGTTGAAGAAGATTATTTTTGTGCTTTTTATGTTTTTTAGGAAATGGAAAGGTACGAATCTCGGGGTTTGGATTTGGGGGGTGGTATTTCTACCGATTACTCTACTTTTTATCTAATTATCTAATCTAAACTAGTGGGTAGTCTATGTCTAATTATTGTGTGCTCGTATGATAGTTTAAGAATGTGTTTACTTAGGTTGTATTACTCCTTAATTATCTCCTATTGATGGTTGAATTGTCACGTCCTTATTCTTAATTGCGTTGTGTGTCTAAGGTCGTAGGGTATGCGTTTATCCCTAACTCTTTGAAACTACCAATGGTTCTTGCCTACAAAATCTCTAGGATTTATAAACTAAACTCTAAGGTACTCTTCGGACATTTTAGCCTACAATGACTCTAGGTTACTATAAGCTAAGGTTCACAAAGATTAATCAAGCATTAACTACACAACGAATGACCTATCGCAATACTAGATCATTTAACAATTAAGATAAGAGACAACCAATCAATAATCAATAATTAAGTTTCATATTCCCTAAGCAAACACACAAGTAAATTAGCCGGACATGGGGAACATGCAAGCATACACACAATTAATTGAAGACATGATTGAATTAATGAAGTAAAACACTTATCTTGATGTAATATAGGGTATGGAACCCTAAGATACTGTACAAGACAGCCTTGGTTCGGTTTAGGTTTTTACTCCACAAAACTACACACTGAAAACTGAAAAATTCGGTTTCTATATATAATATTACAATCGCGACGGCGTCACCTTTTAGGTTGTGACGCCGTCGGGTCGCCGTCATTAGGGTTTCGTCTTGGCCACGTTAGTCTTGCGACGGCGTCACCTTGTGCTTGTGACGCCGTCCCCTTCAGTCTCTGACGTCGTCTGGGTTAAATCTAGGCCGTCTGAGTTGCGACTCCCTACTCTTTTAATACCTGAAGCCGTCACTTGTTATTAAGCAATTTGGCTACTGAGCCGTCACAAAATGGGCACGACGGCGTCGCAGTTTAAGCAGTGACGCCGTCACCTTCACTTTCAGCAGTCTGAGTGTCTCGATTCTTGACTTTGGCCATTTTCTTCATATATTCGCGCCTTTTCGTCCGAATAAGTGTCATTCCAGCAATTTGCCTTCAAGAGACCTAAAAAGTAAAAAGGAACGAAATTAGGTAGTAACGGATACAAAAGTGATCAATTATGGGCTTAAATGACCCCTCAAAATGGTACCTTTTAAATCCTTATCAGTCTCTATTTCCATAAGTCAAGAAGCTCCATCTGCCGACCATTCACCATCATCATCGAATCCTCAATTCTCTTCAATACATCAAGGCACTGCAGTAGATAATTCTTTTGAAGTTAACCCCTTTGCTACTTCTGAAGATGTTCCATTCGAGAACATATTTGCCCTTGAACCCACTCCTGAGGCATCTTCATCAGGGGATCCAAACTCTGCTACATCAGTTCCTTATCATCAACCACATGAACATCTCAGAAAATGGTCAAATGATCATCCACTGGATAACATCATTTGGAATCCTTCTCGTCCAGTATCTACACGAAAGCAACTTACCACAGATGCCTTGTGGTGCTTCTTCAATTCTGTACTATCTAAAGTCGAACCGAATGATATCAAGACAGCAATATCTGAGGACAGCTGGTTTAATGCTATGCAAGAAGAAATTCATGAGTTCGACCGACTTGAAGTATGGGAATTAGTACCACCTCCAGATTGTGCAATGATTATCGCTCTTAAGTTGACCTTCAAAGTGAAACTTGATGAGCACGGTGACGTTCTGAAGGATAAGGCCAGACTTGTTGCTAAGGGATATCGAAAAGAGGATGGTATTGACTTTGAGGAATCATTCGCACCGGTTGCACGGATAGAGGCTATCAGAATTTTTCTTGCTAATGCTGCCAGCAAGAATATGATAGTTTACCAAATGGACGTAAAGACTGCTTTCCTTAACGGCGATATCAAAGAAGTAGTTTATGTCAGTCAACCAAAAGGGTTTGTGGATCCTGAGCATCCTACCCATGTCTACCGTTTGAAAGCTCTATACGGCTTGAAGCAGGCTCCAAGGGCATGGTACGATACTTTGTCAAAGTTCGTCTTGGCAAAAGGATTCTACAAAGGTGTTGTTGATCCTATTTTGTTCACTAGGAAATCAGGTAAACATTTACTTCATGTTCAAATATATGTTGATGATATTATCTTTGCCTCGACCGACCCAAATGAATGTGATTGGTTTGTGGATCCTGAGCATCCTACCCATGTCTACCATTTGAAAAAGGCTCTCTACGTCTTGAAGCAGGCTCCAAGAGCATGGTACGATACTTTTTCAAAGTTCGTCTTGGCAAAAAGATTCTACAAAGGTGTTGTTGATCCTACTTTGTTCACTAGGAAATCAGGCAAACATTTACTTCATGTTTAAATATATGTTGATGATATTATCTTTGCCTCGACCGACCCAGATGAATGTGATCATTTTTCTAAAGAGATGAGTTCGAAATTTCAAATGTCAATGATGGGACAAATGTCATTTTTCTTAGGCTTACAAATTTCTCAAAGTCCCGGAGGCATTTTCATAAATCAATCTAAATATGCTAATGAAATATTAAAGAAATTTGGATATGATTATGTGGAAAACTAGAAGAGGGGGTTGAATAGTTTTACCGATTAAAACTTCGTTTTAAACTATTTAGATCGACTTATGTCAATCTATTTAATGTATGTGTTGGATATTGATAGATAAGCATATAAGTAAGTAATGCAAAGATAAAGAGTAAAGGAACACAAAACCACGACATAAGTATTTATAGTGGTTCGGCTACAAGGACACCTTCCTTGACCTACTCCACTCCCCGAGTACCCCACTCGAGAGTTTGTAAGCACTACACAACACAATATCCTTAATGTGGCCGAGAAGCTTTTACAACGTCGCCTACTCTTTATCCGGTACAAGGCTAGACACCGACTTCTTCCACGAGGTAGAACCAAACCTATCACAACATCGCCTACACTTTATCCGTTACTAGGCTAGATACAGAGTTCCATTACAAAAGAGGAACTACTACCCAACACTACACCACTACACAACTACCCCAAAGGAGACACACCCCTTTTTACAATACTAGAAAGGATATCAATATCCTTTAACCCAAACTACATAACTTGTACATCGATGCACAATATCGATTGTACACCTTAGGCACCATTCACTAATTCCTTCAACACGACCCTTCGGCACCTTTCACTAATGCCTTCAACACGACCTTTCGGAACCTTTCACTAATGCCTTCAAGACGACACTTCTATGGAGGGAGAAAAGAACTATCAACAAGATACACTTCAGTGGTCTTGATGATGATGAAGCTTAGCAACTCATAGACTTGAGCTTGCACGTCTTCAAGAGGTAGTGATCTCGCCTTTAAGAGGAACTTAGAGAATCACACAAACATAAAACTACATAGAATAATCCTTTGGATCAGTGGTTAGAGATGTTAGAATACTGGGAGAAAGTATATCTAAGAGTGGTAGTGAGCAATAGAGAAATGGCTCACTATTTATAGACAAAAACATGTCTACTATCCCATGGATCCCTCTGGTGCAAATCCTGGGATCCGACTATTGGTCAGTTTAGTCCAGATTTTGGGTTGCAAACCGGGTTATGGGTTATGGGTTATGGACCATGAGTCATGAGTAATGGATTATAGATACCCAACAAGATGCAATGT
Source organism: Chrysanthemum makinoi (assembly GCA_910596185.1). NCBI lineage: Eukaryota > Viridiplantae > Streptophyta > Magnoliopsida > Asterales > Asteraceae > Chrysanthemum > Chrysanthemum makinoi. The sequence goes on from OU343221.1 coordinate 332,263,932, forward strand.
ACCTAGTCATTGGGTTATGTATCTTGGGTCATGGGGTCATGGACTTTGGGTCATGGATCATGGATAATATCCAACATGACTTTATGCATGATGTCATGCAATGGGTCATGAGTTATGGATCATGATCCATGGGTATGGGTTATGGACTTTGGTTTTTACCCAACAACATTCATTGTACCTAGTCAATGGATCATGGGTTATGGGTCATGGGTCATGAACTTTGGTTTTCACCCATTACTTACCTATATACAATGTACATATACATTTCTATAAAATATAAACTACTACCTACTTGTTATACATATGCATTTCTATAAAATATAAACAATATTACTTGTTACTGTTTTATAAAAATGTCATTGGTTTTATATAACTTATTTACTAACATGTTTTAATATAGTATTAATATGTTTAGTAAAAGTGTCAAAACAAAAAGAGCGTCGAAAAGAAACTAACACATTGTGAAGAACGTTTTTGAGAAAACTTGTGAAAAGTAACAAAATGAGAAATAAAAGGTAAGATGAGAGAAATATTCTCATCTTAGCTCCCTCTTGACGGATGCATCCCTTTATTTGAGGACGTCAAGTAATTAGGAAGGCTAAACGAGTGTGTTGCAAGTATATTTGCAATGGTTTCGTCTTTGACGAAATGCTCTCCCTTGACGAGTGCTCCCTTTTGAGGATGGCGTCAAGTAATATAGAAAGCCTAAGTGAATGTATTGTAAGCTTTTTTGCAATGCGTTGCTTTGACGAAAAGCTCCCCCGTGTTGAGGGTATCAAAGTCTTTATGTGTATTTTGAAAATCTACAAAAAAAATGTTAGAAAACTAGTATATGGTTCATTGTTTCCTGCAAATGAGATTCACATCAGTTATAAAATGTCCTTCTGTAGGACGGTTCCGGCGGATCCTTCCTGTGAGGGATCTGTCTAGGCTAAAATCTGGGAACCGTGTACCTGCATTCTATTGACAGCAATATAGATGTAAAAAGTGACGTAAACATACAAATGAGTTATGTATTGTAGCACCAAACATATTCTCATAACTATATAGCATACAACATGTAGTTTCATTTAACAAAAAAAGAGAAATGATACACATATCTATAAAACTAAGAAAATGATACAAATTTGTAGTATATTTCCTAACAATTCTAAGTTGTGCCTAAGACTAGAGATTAGCATCACTTGTGCTTATATTCCTATGTTCTAGAGAAGATTAGATTTGTTGACCTCATCAAAACGTTCGAGAAGGTGATAGAACATGAAACGTAATTCGTCACGTACTTCATGGACTAGTCCTTTGACATGTCAACATCCTTAGAGAAGGTGATAGAGAAGGTTTCATGGACTAGTCCTTCAAGAAGGTGATAGAGTGGGGTGGTGAAAGAGACAACACTAGGTACTAAGGGTGATGGTTTAGTGGAGATAGAGGTGTTTGGTTTAGGAGGTATGGTAGTGTTTGGCATAGGTAGTCTTATGGGAATAATCCTTTTGGGGAGTTGGTTTGATTGGTAGAGTTGGTTGTGAGGGAGTTCTAGTGTTTGAGGCTTTGATGGGTGATGATTCGGTTGAGGAAATTTCATGAACAACTCGAGCAAATTTCTTGGGAGGTCCTTTGGTAGATGAGTTAACACTAGGGCTTTTCTCATGGTGAAATGGTACAAAGGAAAGGTGTAAAATAAAGACTTTTGCTACTGAGAATGAGTGTGTGTGCGGGGATTTGGAAATCTGTCACACCCCTAAATTACCTGTTTTGCAGCGGAATGGAATACCTGGGGGATGACTGTCATAGCATCAAAGTTACAGTTATATCGAACGACCTAAAGTGTCATTTTGAAAATATCGTTTGATTAAGTAAAATAATCAGAGTTTACAAAACATAGGTCCCAAAAGATTTCCAATGTACAAAAATGAGTTTGTTACAATCAAACGATAGTTAAGTGCATAAAATATATGTGAGACGCATCGACACCACGACTCTATGATAAGTCCACATGCATGCCATGAAGTGAATGCCTTAGATACATGAGATAAAACATGCTAAAAGTGTCAACACAAAGGTTGAGTGAGTTCATAGAGTTTGGTTGAATTGTAAAGCCTTTAAAGAGCGTTCATGCACGTTTCATATAATATGAAAACTCTTAAGAGAGAGTCTAAGTTTTTGGTCAATGAGAATAGTCCACAAAGCAAAGGCATTGTAAATCCACTCAGTTCCAAGTTCTGCCCATACAAAACTTGCAACCTGTGTGTTCACAACCCACTGCCAAAAGTAGTATGTCTAGTAGTCAAGTATACGTTGTCATAATAGTTCATAGTATAGCACCACATATATAATAATTCAGGGATGCTCCGAACATGTGAGACTTGGCACTGCTCCGACAAGGGAGACTCCTTTGTCACTCGACCACCTAGGCGAGAATTATTGAGAACGCTCCACCAATAAGGCGAGACTTTGTATTGCTCCGTTCACATAGGGAGACTTGGTATTGCTTCGTTCACATAGGGAGACTTGGTATTGCTCCCTTCACATAGGGAGACTTTTAGGTCATAGCACGTACGGTTCAATAAGTTCAAACAAGTCATAAGTTCATAATTAAGTTCAAGTGTTCCATTCAAAAGTTCGAGACAATCAAAGAGCTCAAAACATATCGAAAGGTTCAAAATAGTCAAAGTGTTCAAGTATATGTTAAAAGGTCCAAATCAATTTAAAAGAGTTCAAATATATATGTCGAAGGGTTCAAAATCAAGGAAAGTGGTTCAAATAATAGTGTTCATAACATAATAATCAATTTAGTTCGGGCATAATCTACTTACGAGCATAAAGAGTGAACAAAAGATTAACAAGTTTGATAACGCTACACGCGTAGTTCGGGGTCAAGGGAACTTCCTTTTCTTCGAGCAAGTTTTATAACACCCTAGGCAGTGAACCTAATCGTTGTAGTGTAGTATTAGGGCAAGCCACGGGTATTGATATCGTTTTCTAGCGGAATAGGAATGCTAGTGAGGAGTTACTACGCTAAGGTTGGGGTTGAGGAAGATTATTTTTTATCTTCTTATGTTTTTTAGGAAATGGAAAGGTACGAATCTCGGGGTTTGGATTTGGGGGTTGGTATTTCTACCGATTACTCTACTTATCTAATTATCTAATCTAAGGTGAGGGTAGTCTATGTCTAATTATTGTGTGCTCGTATGATGGTTTAAAGATGTGTTTACTTAGGTTTTATTACTCCTTAATTATCTCCTATTAATGGTTGAATTGTCACGTCCTTATTCTTAATCGCGTTGTATGTCTAAAGTCGTAGGGTATGCGTTTATCCCTAACTCTTTGAAACTACCAAAGGGTCTCGTCTACAAAATCTCTAGGAATTATAACCTCTAACTCTAAGGTACTCTTTGGATGGTTTAGCCTACAACTACTCTAGGTGTTATAGCCTAAGGTTCACAAAGATTAATCAAACATTAACTACACAACGAATGACCTATCGCATTACTAGGTCATTAACAATTAAGATAAGAGACAACCAATCAATATTCAATAATTAAATTTCATATTCCCTAAGCAAACACACAAATAAATTAGCCGGACATGGAGAACATGCAAGCATACACACAAATAATTGAAGACATAATTGAATTAATGAAGTAAAACACTTATCTTGTTGTAAGATAGGGTTTGGAACCCTAAAATACTGTACAAGACAGTCTTGGTTCGGTTTAGGTTTTTACTCCAAAAGACTACCCTCTAAAACTGAAAAATTCGGATTCTATATATAAGATTACAATCGCGACGGCGTCACCTTATGAATTGTGACGCCGCCGGGTCGCCGTCATTAGGGTTTCGTCTTGGCCACGTTAGTATTGCGACGGCGTCATCTTATGCTTGTGACGCCGTCCCCTTCAGTCTCTGACGCCGTCTGGATCAAATCTAGGCCGTCTGAGTTGCGACGACCTACTCTTTTAAAGCCTGACACCGTCACTTGAAAATAAGCAATTTGGCTACTGCCCCGTCACAAAAGTTATGCGACGGCGTCACAGATAACACCTGACGCCGTCACTTGTAGAACCTGACGCCGTCCCCTTGTATTTCAGCAGTCTGAGTGGCTCGATTCTTGACTTTGGCCAATTTCTTCGTATATCCGTGCCTTTTCATCCAAATAAATGCCACTCCAGCAATTTGCCTTCATGAGACCTAAAAAGTGAAAATGAACGATATTAAGTAATAACGGATACAAAAGTGATCAAATAAGGGCTTAAACGACCCCTAAAAAAGGTACATTTTAAAACCTTATCAAATATCCCTACAGTTGGTATTTGATTGTCCTCAAGCCAATGTGCTTTTAGCCAATTAATTTATAAGATAGGGGTCATGAAGCATTGGTTTAAAACAATCCACAACACATATAAGCCCCGCAAAAGTCATAACAAGCACAGAAATTACATACTAGCACCTCACAAGGGGTGTTTGGATACTCACATCTCTCGGGTGTATATGAAATATATCAAAGTGGAAATGGAAGATAAACACTCATTAACTGGTCCTAGTACATAGATTACCATAGGCTTGAGACTAGATCAAACCTCTATCGCTTTGGCGTAAGCACCTAGGAAAGACTATCAAAGAGGTCTTTAAAGGGTTGTAATGTTAGGCTTTCGGTAGGGAAACAAAGGGTTTGGTGGGATAGGCTATTTAGTGGTGGCAAGTCAAAAATCTTTATGTTACAAGCATACGAAGAATGGCGTTGCTAAGCCAAGAATCGACACTCTAAACTCTAGATAACTGAATTACACAAACATAAATTTAAAGGATAGATGTAGGATGGTAGCCCGTATGTTTTGTTTTTTGTTTTTTTTTGTTTTTTTGAACACTATTTTTTTTTCTTTTTCTCTTTTTCTCTTTTTTTATTTATTTATTTATTTATTTATTTATTTTTTTATACACTTTTACTCTACCATCCTCTACGGTAACATCAAAATGATAGGGATTTATAGACACACCTCTACACTTGAGTTTTTATTACTCTAACACTAATTTGACCCGAATTGAAAAGATCAAAACACTTGGAGTACATTATTACGCAAATAAGGGAATTTGAATTAACGTTCCCTTCCAGTCATTTCATAAACTTTAACTTTTTCCATGAGTCCCAATCGTCCCAAAACTGTATACAAAGGATATGACTCGACTTAGCAACTCATGCAAGCAACTAGATAATTGAACTAAAGGTTTAGGGTGATAACAATAATGCACTAAAAGTGAGTGCATACAAGGTAGGCTAAGGCGATTTGGGTGTACATTTGGGGGTGGGGTGTAAACAATGTTCTTCATTGATATTCCGGAAAACCGAAAAATCAAGAGAACCGCGAAAAGGATAGGCTCAGAGGGGTTAACTAGGGGTATCGTGTACTAAAAGTGAGTACAACGCAAAGGTGTGGGGGAATTACTCAACCGAGGTGGAAGAAGTAATTATATTACACGTATCAAACAAGGGTTATCCTAATGCCTCTTATCATTTAGTTATTCCTAACTACACAAGTGTAGTCTTACTAGCGATCTCGGGATGCATCACAAAACAAGTTCTAGAATCTATAATACTACCGGTTCACACACTAAGCATTAAAGATGAATGCTTTAATTCCTACTAATCTAAGGGTGATCCTCACATTTTGGGTGGAATTTAAGTGGTAAAGGTTTTCGTCCTAGTCATGCAACTTCCTATCCGTGAGACGCTTTATTAAGACTAATGGCCCACTCCTATATGTCATGAAAAATTAAAAATTTGGTGCCAAAATTACCCTAACCGACATTTTCTTATGGTTTATTACACAAATACAATTGGACAAAGCAAATAATCAAGGATAAGCATAGTTTCAAAGTTCCCGTTTTATTTTCCCTCCCTACACTTAAACTGAACATTGTCCCCAATGTTCCCCGAAAGTATCAAAGTTATGATAATAGAAGGTGATTAAAATGAAAGAAACTAATACTCCCCTGATTAGCTCAGTAGGATCCGTGTAAAGTGGTGGTTAAATCCTTTCCAAGAAGAATGTATGTGTGAAAAGCTCCTTCCAATCTTATGTATCTTCTTCTTAGTAAATTAAACCTGCACACTTGAAGAAAACAAACGAAACCTTCGCGTAAAATCGGCGGTAATAATATATATAAGACTCTACTAAACTAGGATATAATGCTCGTGGAATGGATGTTTACAGAATTTCTGGAAAATTAAGACCTGGAAAATTCCAAAAATTTATAAGTAGCTTAGAAAACGAGAAAAAAGTAATCTGATGTTTTTACTCCTTCCTGACGCCGTCAGGTTATCCTGACAAAAACTGGTCTGCGATTTTCTGGAAAAAATTCTGGAAAATGTACATCTTTAGAATCTGGAAAAATTTCTGCAAAACATCCATTATGACTCGATACAAGCGTTTGACTCGAAAAAACACACAAATATATCTTTTAACTAATTGCAATTCTCATGTTCACGTCTCTTTTGAAAATGTGTGTAATCCTCCCTACACTTATCCTTTATGTAAAATACCTTTATATGTGATTAAGACGAGGTTAAAAACAAAATAAAGCATTTTTACAAATTTAAACATGAGAATAAGCAATCAATAAAAGATATATGACACTAACAAGCAAACAATTAAGCATGGGTTGCCTCCCACGAAGCGCTTTTCTTTATTTATGAGTCTTGTAGCTAGACTCGTAGTCGTGCTCCTACGTACCGATATAAGTAAGCCTATCCTTAACAATGTCATAAGGATCAAACTTATCATTTAAGTTCCTAGTAGTACGTTTGGTTTGATATGCCTTTTCAAACTTCTCTCCATCGGGATCATAGATTGTTATCCTAATGTGCCACTCTCCATTACCATCGCTAGGCGGTCTATCCCAATCCCATTTGTGTTTAGGCTTCTCAACTTTCCACTTATTCATGACAAGGTTGACGGGCAAGCTTCCTAGGAACTCGGTCATCTTCCTAAATACTAAGGCGTCCTCGAACGGGTTCTCTTCCATGTCCCTAGCCATTTCTTTTTCATGGAAAGTTGCTTTACTAGCAAAGGCTTCATCTAAGTAGAAAGGTCGTTGGGGACCTATGAGGTTTTTATCTATCCAAGGTCCATATCTAGAAGGCGTTCTATCCAACCTAATCTCATGTGGGATTTCCTCTTCTTTGTAGTACGTATGCTTTTTGACATCGTAAATTGACCTAGCACTCTCCTCTCCTACCACTATCTTGGACATCTTACAATCGATGATGGCACTAGCGGTAGCTAAGAATCCTCTTCCTACTAGTAATGGGCATGTCGGGTCCTTATTCATGTCTAGCACATGGAATTCGGCTAAAAGAGTCAATTCTCCTACGTGTACTACCATGTCTTTTATTATCCCTACCGGATATGCAACACTACCGTCTGCTAGACCTAAGATGATTTCCGTTGATTCTATCTTACCTAAGTTAAGGCTTCTATGGAGGGACAACGGAACGAGATTGATGCATGATCCTAAGTCGGCTAGAGCATCGAGAGGTTTGGAAGTTCCAAGCCTACACGGAAGAGTAAATAGCCCGGGATCGTCTAACTTTTTAGGTAGATTATTTCACACAAAGGCGGACCCATGTTTTCCAAGTTTAAGTTCTAACTCATATTTTTCTTTTAAAGCATTATAATAAGGTGCATGAGCTAAGACTTCAAGAACCGGTTTTTCTTGATGGAGTTCCTTGTACTCCTCCTTTAGATTAGGTTTGGGTTCTTGGTTGACGGGTTTCTCAAGAGTAGGTTCTACCAATGGTGCAGGGCCTTGGTATCCCATTTTGGATTGCTTGGAACCCTTGTTGATAGCATTTACCGAGTGAACCGTTGGGTGTGAGGGGCATGGATGTGCACTCTCCCATGGTGAACAAGAACATGAAGTCGACGAAATCGAATTCAATTTTGGGTTCTTTATAGTATCACTTGGGAGTTCTCCAATTTCCCGTTCATTAAAGGATTTTAAGAGGGCATCAATCTTGTTGGTCATCTCGCCTTGTCTTCGCTTAAAATCGGCTTCAAGCTTAATCAATCGAGTCTCTTGAGATGACATGAATCTAGATGCAATTGCCTCAAGATTCGTTGGGTTCCCAGTGTTTAGAGAATTGAACCTATTAGGTGGACTAGATGAGCTTTGGGGAGTGCTTGAGTTTTGGTTCCACTTAAGGTTAGGGTGACTTCTCCATGAGGGGTTGTAAGAGTTTCCTAAGTTGTTTTGTTCGGGCTTGAAAGTGTACCACTTCTCTCCCGCTCCGTCAGTACGCGTGGAGGCGTAGTCCGCAAAAGCTTGTTCGGGGAGTCTTGTGCAATCACGAGTGTCATGGGGACCACTACATAACTCACAAGGTAGAGTGATTTTATTCACTTGATGAGAAGACTTAGGATTTTCGTAGGAGCTCATTAGGAATTTTACTTGATCTTCAAGCTCGAGCATCCTACGGTCAGAAGATTGTGAGTCAAGGGAAGGCAAGGAGATTGCCTTAACGGTTTTGGGCAACTCACGGGGGTCATTCCAAATTTCGTTGTCATAGAGAGCAAGGTCCTCTATTATACCCCATGATTCTTCCGCGGTGAGATCACTAAGTTTTCCACCGGCCGCTTGGTCAATGGATCGCTTGGTGGGGAAGTTGACATGATCATAGAAAAGTTGGACTTGGAGCCAAAGATCAATGCCGTGATGAGGGACTTTATGGAGTAAGTCCTTGAATCGAGTCCATGCTTCGTAGAGAGATTCACCTTGATGTTGTTGGAACATCAAGATGTCATTCCTAAGCTTAGTGGTTCTCCCCGGTGGGAAAAATTGAGCAAGGAAACGAGAGGTGAGATCATCCCAACTTGAGATGGAGCCGGCGAGAAGTCGCTCAAGCCAATTACTAGCTTGGTCTCGTAGAGAGAATTGGAAGAGACGCAGAAGCGTGGTCTCCGGAGTAGTAGCATCAAGGTCGATGGAATCGACAATTTTAAGGAAATCCTTAAGATGCTTATTAGGATCTTCGGAACGAAGTCCATGGAATGCACATCCGTTTTGCACCAACCGGATGGTGTCGGATCGCAGGGCCGTAGTTTGGGCTTGGTCGGGAAGCTCAATGGCGTTCCTATAGCCTAGGTGGCTTGGTATCGAGTATTCACCAAGAGTACGGGCTCTTGGCGGGTCATTTGGTGGTAGGTTGATGAATGGTGGGTGGTTATCACCTTCCATGATGAAAAGTGTTGGGGTTACGAACAAAGGTCACGAAGAAGGGGGGATAAACTACGAGAAAGCTAAAAATAAGAAAAATTTACTTGATAGGAATCAAGCAAAGAAACCTAAACGAGGTGGACTACTAACTAGCTATTCTATTCCCCGGCAGCGGCGCCAAAAACTTGATAACGCTACACGCGTTGTTCGGGGTCAAGGGAACTTCCTTTTCTTCAAGCAAGTTTTATAACACCCTAGGCAGTGAACCTAATCGTTGTAGTATAGTATTAGGGTAAGCCACAGGTATTGATATCATTCTCTAAGGGAATAGGAATGCTAGTGAGGAGTTACTACGCTAAGGTTGGGGTTGAGGAAGATTATTTTTTATCTTTTTATGTTTTTTAGGAAATGGAAAGGTATGAATCTCGGGGTTTGGATTTGGGGGTTGATATTTCTACCGATTACTCTACTTATCTAATTATCTAATCAAAGGTGAGGGTAGTCTATATCTAATTATTGTGTGCTCGTATGATGGTTTAAAGATGTGTTTACTTAGGTTTTATTACTTCTTAATTATCTCCTATTGATGGTTGAATTGTCACGTCCTTATTCTTAATCGCGTTGTGTGTCTAAATTCGTAGGGTATGCGTTTATCCCTAACTCTTTGAAACTACCAAAGGGTCTCGTCTACAAAATATCTAGGAATTATAAACTCTAACTCTGAGGTACTCTTTGGATGGTTTAGCCTACAACTACTCTAGGTGTTATAGCCTAAGGTTCACAAAGATTAATCAAGCATTAACTACACAACGAATGACCTATCGCATTACTAGGTCATTAACAATTAAGATAAGAGACAACCAATCAATATTCAATAATTAAGTTTCATATTCCCTAAGCATTCACACAAATAAATTAGCCGGACATGGAGAACATGCAAGCATACACACAAATAATTGAAGACATAATTGAATTAATGAAGTAAAACACTTATCTTGTTGTAAGATAGGGTTTGGAACCCTAAAATACTGTACAAGACAGCCTTGGTTCGGTTTAGGTTTTTACTCCAAAAGACTACCCTCTAAAACTGAAAAATTCGGATTCTATATATAAGATTACAATCGCGACGGCGTCACCTTATGAATTGTGACGCCGTCGGGTTGCCGTCATTAGGGTTTCGTCTTGGCCACGTTAGTCTTGCGACGGCGTCATCTTAAGCTTGTGACGCCGTCCCCTTCAGTCTCTGACGCCGTCTGGATCAAATCTAGGTCGTCTGAGTTGCGACGACCTACTCTTTTAAAGCCTGATACCGTCACTTGAAAATAAGCAATTTGGTTCTGCCCGTCACAAAGTTATGCGACGGCGTCACAGGATAACACCTGACGCCGTCACTTGTAGAACTGATGCCGTCCCATTGTATTTATCTGATCACGGTGGCTCGATTCTTGACTTTGGCCAATTTCTTCGTATATCCGCGCCTTTTCGTCCAAATAAATGCCATTCCAGCAATTTGCCTTCAAGAGACCTAAAAAGTGAAAAGGAACGATATTAAGTAATAACGGATACAAAAGTGATCAAATAAGGGCTTAAACGACCCCTCAAAAAGGTACATTTTAAAACCATATCAAAGTTCATGATAGTTCAAACAATATAGTTTAAGTTTAGATTCAACATATAGTTAGCAAATAATCGAAATTGAAATTAAAATTGTTGAGCATGTATCTCCTCCAAAGAGTTTGTAAAATGATTAAACGAGTAAAAGTGGGGCTACGAACTCACCTGATGCAATGATTATGATGACAAAAGTAGATACACTGAAATGAGGTGCAATCTCTATCTGCAACCTAATATGAATGATATAGTCTAATGTAAGTCATGAAACAATGTCGTGCATGCAAACTCATATGATATCCATACCACTTGTGCATTTGAAAATAAAGTTTATCGTTGAAATATCTGTTTATAACGTCTTGTCAAGTGATAAAATACCTTACACTTATATAGGTTGAAACAACATCCCACGATAGTCGTTTAGAAATAAAACAAGAATTTTATAGTTTTTCATCTTAAAATAATATACTTTGACAACTCATGAAAATGACTAAGTAGCCTCGCAAAGCTAGTCGTAAAATAGTGAATATCAAGTGTTAGGAAACAAACTTAATGGTTTTAGAAAGCTTGTAACATTATCTAAAAGTCATAACACTGAACTTTAATCCATACGAGTTCCGATCATAAAGAAAAATAATGGTGAAGTGAGGTAGTTGAGCTAAAAATGTAGTTTATGGATAGTTTTCAGGAAAGTTTGAGTGGTCGTATTTTACTCGTTAGAACTCTGTTTGAGGAACGGCTGGTCATTTTGGAATACTCAGAGATACTATTTTACCAAAACCAACTCGATCATTGAGAAAAACGGCCCCAAACATGGGTACCCGAAAAGACAGTTTCAACACTTAGAAATATTTTAGTAAAAGCTGATGGAAATAAGTTGTGAACGTCGATTTTCAAATGCTTGTATCTCGGTCATTATAAGCTCGTTTTCTACGATCTATATATCATTGGTTTCGTGTTAACATATACTAATATATTTTTGATAAATCAACTCGTTTAGATAATGTTTAAAACTCATTTTTGCCCCTTAAATAACCCTTGACAGCAAGTATAATTTCAAAAAATTAGTTTTCGTTGTTAAACTTGAAAATAGCGTAACTTATTCGTTATAAATCCGTTTTAACCCGTTCAAGCGACCACGGTTTCGTTTTAAAGTATATTTTCTGAAAATATAAACCAAAATAATCCATTACCTGTCGAAATTTCCAGATTTTACAAAAATGAACAGCCCTTAATTATATGTTGTCGAAAATGATTTTTCTAGTGTAATACTTGTTCTAAACCTTTCCAATCAACACCAAATCTATTCTAAACCTACCATACACCTTCTTAGGGTGTCCATCAACAATGATAGGTTTTATAGGAATAATTATAGGATAGTTTAAACTAATAATAAGTAATAAAAACAAGTAAAAGTGGTATGAATACATATAATACTTGCATATTTTTGTACTAGCATAATAAAAATAGATCAAATATGTTTATGAAAGAGTAGGAAAAATTATTTAGAACTTACTTGAGTGATTATGAGAAATTGGTGATGGAAAACTTAATTAAACTTCAAGGTTTTAATCCTAAACCTTAACTAGAACACAAAAATGGATCTTAATAACTCTTGATCTTGAAAAAAATGGTGATTCCTCCTTGTTTATGATGTTGGTCGTGTACCTCCAAGAAGAAGAAGAAAGAAAACATTTTTTTTAGTTGTATCTTGAATGAAAAAGAAGAACTCAATTTGGTTTTGATAACTTGAAGATATTTCCTAGACATTTAGCTAATTAGGTATAGAGTTAGCTAGAAATCGATTTTAACGGAACAAAATAAAATATATTAAAGTCATAAAAATTATAAAATTACATTTCTCGCAAGTATCGGGTGATTAAATAATTATCGTATAGAAATTTCGTAAACCGTCGTGTATATATATATATAACAATATATATACAAAATAAATCCAAATGATCTGGTAAACTAATAATATAATTTTTATAGTCTTAAAATGAGTATAAAAATATATCAGGACAATTGTCGGAGGTGTCGGATCAATTATTCAAAATCAGTGATCGTGCGATAGCGTTTATTTAATAGAAAAATATACGTTAATGAAATATGCAAAGCCATGCATGAACTAATATGAAAATGATGTTACTGATGATATGTAGACTAACTCCAGTCTATATGTAGTGTTCTCAATGATGTTCCATGAATACGCAACCTAACCTTCACGGTTACGCGAGTTCAATACTCGTAAACCTAGTTTACGAAAAATGATGAATAAAAATCATGAATATAAATTTTTCTCCGGGAATGAATAGTGTTTTGTGAATAGTAAAATTTTGAAATAACCTCTCAAAATATCAAATCGACCTCAAAAACGATGAATAGTAACCGATGAATAGTAAATTCCCGAGATGAATAGTAAAAATTTCAAAGTTTGTAAAATGACCTGAAATTGAGAATTGTGACATTCTTCCCCTGTTAGAGGAATCACGTCCTCGTGATTCGATTATTGATAACTATAGTCTGATCCTCGACAAGGGTTCTAAAAGTTCATGCTCGTGTGTATAGTGTAAATGATTATGTCAATGCTCATGCATATGGGTTCCTCATCCAACTAGGTACGTTCTTGTGCTATCGTGACCATTTCCCATTCTAAAGACATGCTCTCTTATGGTTAGGTTTGATGAGGCAAGCTTTCCCATTCTCGAGCAAAACCCTCAAAAGACTTTTAGGTAACCGATTTTTACTTAATCTCACAACTCATCAAACAAGAACTGTGTAACACCCCCCAAATCTCGGTACAGCGGAAGACTTAATCAAGTTTTTGGGGCGTTGCTATTGGATTGGTATCGCACACAAGTATAGCAAAAAGATAGTCATTTAACATTCAAAACCAATCCCAAATTTAGTTATTCAAAACATTTAATCCGAAAGTGTAAATATTAGGCCCAACACATGTTTCAATAAAATAGGTCCCCAAAGTTTATCAGAGTCAGAAATGATCCTTGAACCCCGCCTTCTTGCCAAGCTTCCACCGATCAAGTATTCCAAACATCTTTCAAATACCTGAGAAATCATGCTAAAAGGTCAGCTTACGCTGGTGAGTTCATAGGTTTAAGTTCAAAAAAATCACAGTGGACCTGTAGGAGTTATTTGCTATGCAAGACGACCTAAGATAGACTAATACCGTTTGCACACACCGATCCTACTCGGATCACCAACCATATACTCACATCCCGTATCCAGGGATTACTCGGGCCCCACGACTCTTGTCCAGCACTGTCATGGTAACCTCTAGAACAGTTGCCAACCCCGGACTAGGTCGAGGTAGAAGTCTATTCTTAGCTAGGCAACGGTTAAACCTAGACTAAGGCAACAGCTACCGCACATCTATCTAAATAGTCAAGCATACAAGCAAATCCAAATAGTTTTAACAGTCCAAAAACAGTAGCATGATTCTCACCCCAATATAGTTAAAAACGTAGATAAAAGTGGGGCTATGAAACTCACCTCAAGCAATCAACGCACAAATAAACACTAGCAGAAGATAACTGTAATCACGGCACAACAACTATCGACTCGGCACAACCTATTAATGTAGACCAACTTTAATATATATATTTCTCAAAATCAACGTTATCTACCCCAATATATTCCATTTCTTTATTTCAAAAAATGTCTCGTTTCGCCGTTTAATCCTAGTGTTTGGTATCCTCATGTGGGTGTATCGACTCAATATGATGCTATGAATGCACTCAAACAACCCATATGTAACTCAATGCAACATGATGAGACCTCTAAACGATAAGCTCCATAGTCCAATAAGTTTCAGAATAAATAGTAGACCTTATCGAATTCGTAAACTCAATAAACTCATTTATTTACTCGTGTCGCTCATTATCCCATAAATCAATCGTATCCTAAGGAGTCATAAGGATAATTCACCCATTAATAAGGTTACCCAACGTACCTAGCGGGCTCTTATTAGATTCGTCAACCTAATAAGTCCGCTACCCACGTGGATCAACACTATTAATGCTAGGTTATCCGTAACCCGTGCACACAACGTAAGTAAATAAATACTTAAACTAGTATTAAATGTCCACAATTGACATTTATCGATAAACGTGTACTCGAAACATTAATTACTCATTTATTATAAAACATTTTCAATTTAGTCGTTAGTTTCCATTTGAAAATAGTAAATAACAAGATAAGTCTTGTTATCGATATTTTTGGTTCAAAAGCCCATTTATTATTTATATTTCATAGTCTATTAGCATTTTCATGTTTATATATATTTCGTCAAATTCCAATATTAATCTCATATCATTATTCGTTTCGAGTCTACGAGCACGAGTCATGAATTCTCGGCTTTTAATTAATCAATGGTCCAAATTATACTAAAGTCCATGTTACGGCTTTGTCGGAGTCAACTATTGACTAAAAAGTCAAAGTAACACTGACGTAGCTCAAATTCAACAATGTATATATCAAGTCCAATTTAAAAGTCATAATAGCGCAATTCAATCCCAAACCAACTCAAAACAATCTCGCCAACCAATCAATCAACCAAATATGCCCGAAACCAATGTTATGAGCCTAATGGTCATGACACGGTCACGGTTAAGACCACGTGAACTAAACAAGCTCTAGAAGCTTTTTGGCTCCACGCGTCTCATCCAAACCTCAACTACATCAACCAACAAGCTACCAAAACAACCCGACCTGGACCCGTGGTCCATGTGGGTCACGTACGCAACCCATGGGGCTCGTACGTGCCCTATGTGGCTCGTACACCATGGCAATCCAACCAAACATCGCCCAAATCAATTCCACAACATCCAAATCCAATCATTCAAGCTCCAATCATTAACCAAACACAAAACCCATCATCTATTCTAACAAAAAATATGAAACTAGACCTAAAATGCATAAACCCATCAAATTGATACACCACATGCTTACCAAAAACTAACTACTTGTTTATTTAGATGTTAATTAGACTTAATTCCATGTTTCACCCAAAAGCCCCAAAATTCGACCTAGGTTCGAAACCCTAATAAGCCATTCGTGGCTTTTCAAAGCTCAAACTAGGTGTATTCATGTCTCTTTTACCTTATCCAAACACGAATTGCAAAAACCCACTTGAAACCCTAAAAATCCGAATCTTAATCTATAAATTTGAAGGTGTTAATGAAGGTTTTAGTGAGAGTATTATATATGGTTGGAAAGAGGATGAAAAGATCTTTGATATGGTGGTGGAGGTGGGTGGTCACGCGCCGGTGGTGGCCGGATTTTGGCCGGAACAGTGGCCGGCGGCCATGAGGTTTAGGGTTAGGGTTAGGGTTTTATTTTAATTTTGAGGAGAGAGAGTAGAGAGAGAAAGGAGGTGTGTGTGTGTTTTTAGTGAGAGAAATAAAAGAGTAGAATGAGGTGGTGATGGGGTATTTATATTTTGGAGTAGGGACTTAAAAATAAATGGAATGGGAGGAGGGGGTGGCCGGCCAAGATATTCATAAACTATCCCGTTTACCCATTCCCGAGCTCATATGTTGTCCCCCGAGTGTCTCACGACGTTCATTCGACTTTCTAACATCGTTATTTCTGTTTTTCCATGAGTTTTGACTATTTATTTTTCAATTTTCGAGTTACGGTCTAAAAGTTACAATATTTCTCGTTTTAGGCTTTTCTAGTGCCGAATCGAATAGTGCCTACAAAATAGAGTTAAAACTCATACGATAACTCATTTAATAGTGAAATAATCTGTAAAAACCAATAGACGATATAAAATCATGGTTTATAAAAATAGTGATAAAGGCAAAGCTCGGTTTAGTTTAACGTAATGCAGTTACCTAAAATAGACTCCCTAAATTGCCAGTTGTCACAGCCTCCCAGCCTCAGAAGAAACCCATCCCGGGTTTCACTCCGAGTTGCTTGGTGTCATAAAAACTTTAGGATACTTCCTACGGAAAACGTCCTCACGTTCCCACGTGAACTCCGGTCCATGTCGGGAGTTCCAACGAACTTTGACAATCGGAATTCGGCTATTCTTCAGCCTTTTAATCTCACGATCCATAATCTCAATCGGTTCCTCAACAAAATTCAATTTCTCATCAATACGGATATCTCTTAAGGGCACAACTATGTTTTCCTCCGAAAGACATTTCTTAAGGTTACTAACATGAAAGACATTGTGTACACTACTCAATTCCGATGGTAGCTCCAGGCGGTATGCTACCTGTCCGATTCTTTCCAGGATTGGAAAGGGACCAATATATCGGGGATTGAGTTTTCCACGCTTTCCAAAACGAATCACTCCTTTCCAAGGAGAAACTTTCAACATAACACGATCTCCAACCTAAAATTCTAAAGGTTTACGTCTCTTCTCGGCATAACTCTTTTGTCTATCACGAGCGGTTTGCAATCGGTTACGAATCTGAACTATCTTCTCAGTGGTTTCTAGGACAAGTTTGGGACCTGTAAGTTGACTCTCGCCAACTTCAGCCCAACAAACAGGAGAACGACATTTTCGGCCATACAGTGCCTCAAATGGAGCGGCCTTAATGCTAGAGTGATAACTATTGTTGTAAGAGAATTCGGCCAAAGGGAGATGTCTCTCCCAGCCTTTGCCGAAATCAATAACACAGGCTCTAAGCATGTCTTCTAAAGTCTGAATGGTTCTCTCGCTTTGACCATCGGTATGAGGATGGTAAGCAGTACTCATATCCAAATTTGTTCCTAATGCTGTCTGTAACGATCTCCAAAAGTAGGATGTAAAACGACTATCCCTATCGGAAATGATAGATATCGGTACTCCATGACGCGATACTACCTCCTTAAGATACAATCGAGCAAGCTTATCGAGACTATCGGTTTCTGTTGGAATCACTCCTAAACATTAATTCAAGTGTTAGTGATTCATATGTAATAGTTAGCTTAATATGGCCTTTATGTTTGTTATTAAGCAAATGCTTGTGTAGAAGGCCCATAAGCCTTGGCCTAAGCCTATAAGAAGGGAAGGAGTCTAGAAGTGTTGCCCTAGCTCCTTGCCCTATAAATACCTCTTGTAAACCTTCTATTGAAGGTTGGTTGTTCATTTACACATTTACTCTACGCATAACTCTTCTCCATTTCATACGTGTGTGTGTGTGTATTTGTTCAACCGATCACTATCTCTTCTATACTTATATTGATGCTTGTGTTATGAATATGGGAATCTAACAGTGGTATCATAGCCAAATAGTTGGGTGAAAAGTTTATTTGTTTTTGAAGTTGTTTGGGTCTACGCGTAAGTCACAGTTTACAAACTTTGTTACGCTTAAAAACCAATTTTTTACACTTTTCAATCAAAGATTCTTGTCCTTTCAACGTTTGTAGGTGTTAAAATTTCAGTTTTTAGCAAAAAGTTTCAAACTTTACGTGTTTTTCCTTAGTTTTAAGCTTGGTTTTATACCGTGTTCATCTTCTGGCGTAAGGTGTTTTGATGTTTTGGATCATCAAGTTTCACACTTTTGTGTTATTTTGGTGATATTGAAGCTGTTTCATCACAAAATACGGTTTAGAAACATCTTTGGGCGAAATCAATTTTGGTTGCTTTCTGGCGTAAGAAAACCCTATTCTTACGCGTAACTCATCCGTGGTTTGATCTTCGGTTTTATTGGTTTTATAGGTGTTTTCTTGCTTGAATAAGCCCGAAACACCGACTTTGGATATCCTTTGCACCGTGATAGTGTAAAAGATCTTTTGGGGCAAACCTAATCTTACGCATAAGCTTAAACTTATCGTAGAACTCATTACGCATAAGATTTTTCTTACGCTAAGCTCTGTCTTTACGCATAAGCTAATCCTGCCTAAGTTTTCTACGCTTAACTTTCAGTTCGCGCAAATTTAGTGTTTCTCAATTCTTAGGTAAGCTACTCCTCTACGTAAATATCACTTTTACCGTAAGTTTGGTGTTTTACGGCTTAAGTGTTACTTTGCCTACACTTGGTTTCTCGCTAAGGATACTTCATTAACATCGTTTCATTCGACTACAAAGATCCATTTAACAACACAAGTTTTCAACATGTCACAAACACCATACTCTAGCTATTTTCCTTACACTTATAATCAACAACAACAACAACAACAACAACAACTAAGTCCACAACATCAACAATTTAATCAACAACAACAAATTTATCAACAACAATTTAATCAACAACATACTCCACAACTAGGAGCAATTCCACCACAAATGGTTCAACCACCACCTAGTCTTCAAGTACAACCTTAAACAAACTTGTACAATCAACATCGGGTACTATGAAGGAACCGGCATGGTTTGGTAAGATGTGTGAAGCTTTAAGTAGCCAACAATCAATTCATGAAGGCGGCTCTTGATAGACCTCCAACGCTCACTCCCGGAAATTATGATCAATGGGTGATAAGGTTCTTTAGGTTTTGTGATCTAAATAAGCGACATGGAAAGTTCTTAAAGAAGGTCATTATGGAAGGTCCATTTCAGATGCCTACTATTGTCACACCGGCAGATCCTAATGCCAATCCACCAAGAGATGTTGTCACCAACATTGCAACTATCTCGGACCTCTCGGGTGATGAACTTCTACATTTTGAAGTCGATGAACTAGCAATGCAATACATCCTTTTGGGATTACCCAATCCGATCCTTAGAAGTGTTGATGCTCAAAAGACAGCTAAAGCAATGTGGGAACATATTCATCTTCTAATGGAAGGCACAACACTCAATCGGGAAGACATGGAATCCAAAATCTACTTGGCTTATGAACACTTCATGATTGAACCGGGAGAGACATTAGAGTCATATCATCATCGCTTTTCGGACATCATCAATGATTTGGACAAACACAATATCATCATGCCACGAATTGCGTCAACACACTAAGTTCCTAAGCAGTCTTGGTCCAGAATGGGAGAAGTATGTCATTTTTCTCCGTCAAGCTAAGAATCTTCATCATGCTACATACAGTTGTTGTGCGACTATTTGAAGCCTCACGAAGTTGACAAAGAAAGGGCTATCCGTGGACTCGGCTCCCAGTCACTTCGGACAATCAACAACTTGCTTTATGGGCTCAAACTAGTGTTCCTCCTCAACCGCTCCTCAACCAAGCACCAATTACACCATATAATCCGTCACCGCAACAATCTCAAGATACTCAATTGGTTCCATACAACAACAACACTGATCAAGCACTTTATAGTGAATCAAATGAGGATATTGAAGCTTTTGATGCCCTGCGACAAGGATTTGTCATGATTGCTAGAGCCCGACGATATTCCAACAAATCCAACAATGCATTCGCCTCATCAAACACAAGGAATCGGTGGTTAACAATGGGCGAGTTGAAGTTGAGAATCGTGGTAATGTTAGGTGAGATGGGAGGTGGTCAAGGGTTTAATGCTATGGGAAGGAATAACATGGGTGCTCTTCAACAACAAAGGGCTCAAGTGGTTGAGCGGGGAATGCTGAGAATGGGGTTACTAGTCTTCTTTGTTATAACTGTAGAAGGGTCATCACAGCTCTTGCATGCCTAAGCCCAGAGGGCAGTGCTTATTACAAAGAGGCTTTGCTTTTGGCTCTCAAGGATGAAGCTGGTGGAACTCTTACCAACAAGGAACAGAGCTTTATGGCGGATGCGGTCGATGATGATATGGAGGACTTGCGAGCTAATCTGCGAGTAATTATGTTGATGGCACAAATGCAAGCTCTACACATGGTGACACCGAGGCCGGTGTATGACAGCGATGGCTTGTCTCGAGTACCGGAACAAAATACACTCATTCACGATCGATATCTCGCCATTTCTCCATCCGACGAGGATCAGAGTGTTCAACATGAGCCATCCACATCTCATTCCGATGATTATCAAATAGATCCGGTAGTTATATTTGATGATCAAGATAACCTTATGGTTAATATTGATAATCAAGTTGACTCCGTGGTTATATTTGAGGATATAAATAATAATCATAGAACATTGGAGAGCTCTAGATAGACAATTAAAGACCAAGAATCTCGTTTGGAAATTTGCAAGCAATTAAAAGATAAAAATGCATGCGTAACTAGGGATAACGAATGCTTAATAAGGCAAATCAACGTTTTAAAATCAAGAAAGGAACAAGGTTTTGAAGTCGCTTTTGCCAAATCTCATCAAAATGAAAAATCATTAGAACGACATATACGTGATCTAGCCGCATCCAAGAATGCTTTGTTGTCTCAAATAGAACAACTGAAACATGAACATAAACAACAACTTAATACTCTTACCTTGGAAACTCAAAAAGCCAAGTCTGAGTTGTTAACTTGTCAAAAGGTTCGAGTACAAAAAGCATTCCTGAAGCGAATAGATGCATATCTTGAGAAATTGTCGACTTACAACACAAAATCAAAGAGTTTGGCTGTTTATAAACATGGTGAATCAATCACAACGATTCAAAAGTTTACTTTCAAACCAAATCCAAATGGATATGGACCTAATCTTGCTGATTACAAACCTAAGTTTTCAAGCGAGCATTCAAACCAAATCTGAAGTTTACGGTCAGGCATAAATTGATGATGATTCAATTATGATGTTGTTGAATATAATCGCATGGAGGAGTTAGATGCGAGATGGCGAGAGTCGGTCAAAACTGGAAAATGTCGTTTATAACAAACCATTTAACTATTCAAAAGCCGTAACTTTTGTCACACAACAAGATACTTCTAAAAACCTTTGGTTATCACACGGTTCTAATCCCCAACCTAATGGTGCACAAGTTAATGGCCCTTTACCTTCACTTAGTGAAGTAAAAATGAAAGTTAAAGGCGTTATAAAATAGTTTGACACTTTCTTATCTCGACATCAAAATTTTGGGCGTGAGATTGAATTTCATGAAATAAAAGTTGAACATTTTCAATAATCTGCGCGAGAACAAAGAGATATTCTTTAGAAAAGAATTTTACCCCATGTCAAAAATTTGAAAACGTGCACAATATTGGGAAAGGGATTTTCACAAGGAACTTGGTCTAATGAAAGCAGTTTTAGAAAATAGAAACATCGATTTCTAATACTAAGCGTAAAAGAAATTGTTGAGAAAGATGTTGATCGACTCTTGAAAGATGTTATCGTCTTGATATCAATAATCTTGTGTTATTACATTTGCATATGCATCGATCATATCGTTATACGGTGATTACGTTGAAATTGTTGTAAATCACGATCTTGTGCATTAGATCGAGTCTTTAAAGTTGAAAATGAACGCATTAAATGAGCTTTCAAATTCAAAGCGTCGTCTTCAATGGTGTCAAAAGCGTCAAAATCGTGAACTTGCTTTGCAAAACAAAATCAACCAGTTGCATTCCAAAACTTTTAATCCTAAACTTGAGCAATGGGATGATCAAAAGCGTGTCTTTGAAATGTCAAATCTCAAAATATGAACAAAAGTTAAAAAGGAATATGGTGTCATATTTGATTTACTTAAGCAATTTCGATGAAGCATCAAACGAACTTGATCATTTTCTTGCACACACTAAAGAAGTCATGAATTTTTCGGAATCTCTTCATTCGAAAATCAAAATTGGTGCACACTATCTTTAAGTTAAGAGAAATGTTAGGAAAGTATGAACAAGTTCAGCCTAGCATAATTAAGAGAATTGCACTGTAACACTTAGCAAGCGTGAACCTGATTGACAAAACACAAGTTACTAATGTGCTTCCCTCTCTCGAAAGGAGAATAATTGCCTCTTTTCCCAATGTCGTACCACGACCTAGGAGCAATACAAGGAAGAATAGCGACCTAAGAAAAGAACAATAAAAGTCTTTGAAGTGAAGGCGGATACTATAGGACTTTGAATAAGACTCACGTTGCACCCACTTTAGATATTGCGTCTGACAAATGTAATGGAAAAAGTGTTGTAACGAATGCTAAACCTTTAAGTACTTTTGATATTGATCGATGCTTCTTGTGTTATTTGTCGTAAAAGTATGCTTTCTGATTGTCATGACAAAAGTGTTTACGGAATCCTAAGACCCGGAATACCTCTAGGCCCACTAATGCTTCTAAGTCTGTGCTTGGTAAACCGCCCTCTTTAGATTCTAAGAAACATATTGATATCCCTGTAGCTCCAGTATCACCTCCAAGGAATGTAGTACCACCTAGTGCATTCACTAATACTAAAGCTAAGACTAGTTGGAGATGGCAGAAATGGTTACATAATACACTAGGATATAAATGGATGCCTAAAATTATTGATGTGTGTATTTCCACTATAACTACTTCGGAACCCTCTAACTCATCGGGTTCCACATCTACTTCTATTCCATCATTATAGATGCGTATTATGTCAGGTGATCACAGATCATCCTAGTTGTTGATAGCGGATGTTCCCGACACATGACAGGCAACCTTTAAGGTTATCAAACTTTGTTGCAAAGTTCATTGGCACTGTCGGTCGGGGAATGACCCCTCGCAACTATCATGGGCTCTGAGATTATATCAATGGCATATCGAATTAGCGGGGTTTATTATGTGGATGGCCTCGGTCATAATCTCTTCTCTGTTGGTCAATTCTGTGATGGAGATTTGGAAGTTGCTTTTCAGGAGAAAACTTGTTTCATTCGTGATCTACAAGGAAACGATCTTATGTCTGGATCTCGCAATTCTAGTCTATACACAATCTTAATGAAAGACATGGTTGCTTCATCACCCATCTGTCTACTTTCAAAGGCAACATCAACAAAATCTTGGCTATGGCACCGTCGTCTCTCACATTTAAACTTTCAAACCATCACCAACCTTGCTCGACACAAACTTGTTAAAGGTCTCCCGAGATTCCGGTATTCCAAAGATCACCTTTGCTCAGCTTGTGAACAAGGGAAAAGCACTCGTGCTCATTTTCCTTCAAAGGTGGAACCGACTCTCGACATATGCTTCATCTTCTTTACATGGATTTGTGTGGCCCGATCTTGGCGTCAGACGATTAATGTCAACATCTTGGTAATTGTTGATGACTACTCAAGATGGACTTGGGTTTATTTTCTTGAAGTAAATATCAAGCTCCTGAGATGATCATCACCTTTCTCCGAAAATTCAAATTCATCGAACAGCTTGTCGAGACAAATTTGAGCAGACAAAGGAACTTTGTGAATCAAACTCTTTGGGAATATTATGAGAAAGTGGGAATTCAGCATCAAACATCCATTGCCGTACCCCGAACAAAGCGGGTTGTTGAAAGACGGCGATGCGTTAGTGGTGTCGAGCGATGTTAATCAATGCTAAACTTCAGTTACTTGTGGTGATCTTGTCTCAACGCATGCTACACTCAGAATTGCTCAATGATTACAAAACGCCATAACAAAACACCTTTTGAGCTTATCCACAACATAAAACCGAACCTCAAACACTTTCATGTATTTGGATCCCTTTGCTACCCAAATAATGATCGTGATGACTTTGGAAAGCTCAAATCCAAAGCTGAAATTGGAGTCTTTATTGGATCTTTGTGAGAACTCTAAAGGTTACGGATCCGGAATGATGGTACAAAGCGAGGTTATGGAAACAATTCATGCTAATTTTGATGAGCTTACGGATATGGCTTCGAGCATAACAACTTGGAACCCGTCACAACCGTTTAAGCTTCCTCAAATCCCATCATCGGTTGATACAAGCAACAAATGGAAAAGTTATTTGCTCCGCTGTTCAGTGATGACATTGATGAACGTGCTCCAGGTGTATCCGATGTTTCTAGAGGTGGCAATTTGTGCCCAAAATAAAAAAAAATGGGCTAAATAGGCAAAATTTTAAAAGATCTGGGCACATTTGGACCCCCTCCTTTTTTTGAAATGGGCATGTATTGCCCATTTAGAAGTCAAATGGGCATAATGGGCACTTGTTTTTCTCAAACATTAGATTGTTTTTAAAGAAAAACGTATATTTAATTTTTCAAATATAAATGAGATGTAACGTTCGAGAAATTTATTTCGTCGTTTTGGGTCTTTTTAAAAGCGATTCGTTTAACATGAGCCCGTTTGGCCGTGCACCCGTTTAGCCCGTGCCCGTTAGCCCGCCCGTTTAGCCCATAGCCCGTTTGGCCCGTAGCCCGTGCCCGCCCGTTTTGCCACCTCTAGATGTTTTCGCTGCACAACCTGATCATATTCCAATACCTGATACACCTGCTACAACAACTACGGTTGAAGAAGTACCACCAGTTGACTCTACAACAACAGTTGAACAAACGCATCCAGCGGCGAACGGTGATGATGTTCTTAATGAGTACCCCCACTGCAGATTTTGATCCAAATCGTTCTTTAACCCGTTTTCCAATGGCTGCACTTGATGTTCGGAATCATCTACATGCCATTTGAATCCTCAAAATCTGCACAATGTAAACCAACATCAACCCTCGACACATCGTTGGACAAAAGACCACCCTCTTGACAATATTATTGGTAACCCAAATCAACGGTTAAAACAAGACAAGCGTCTTCACCTGAGCGGTGAACATTGCATTTATGCTCTCCATGCACCAATCGAGCCTAAAACATTAAAGATGATATGACAAAAGACAACTGGATTGAATCCATGCAAGAAGAACTCAACCAATTCAAGCGTCTTGAAGTATGGGGCTGGAAAAGACCACGAGGGTCGTCATTGGTCTAAAATGGATTTGGAAGAACAAATTGATCTGAAGAACGTGTCGAAACAAGTCACGTCACGGCTAAGGGTTATAGACGAGGAAGAGGTATTGAATTTGAAGAATCATTCGCTCGGTTGCTCGTCTTGAGGTTCGAATCTTTCTCGCGGCTCATATGAATATAACGGTCTTCGGATGGGCGTCAGCGCTTTTACGAATGGTCAAGAAAAGCGGTTTATGTCGGCGGCCGAAGGGTTTGTTGATCCCGAGTTCCCGAACCATGTCTACAAACGAAAAACGTAAGGACTCAAACAAGCTCCTGGTAGTAATGCGATAAGTTATCTTCCATCCTCATTGCCAATAATTTTACCAAAGGTTCGGTCGACCCAACTCTTTTCATACAATATCACGGGGCACATATCTTAATTGTTCAAATTCACGTGGATGACATCATTTTTGGGTCAACACATAAAAGTATTCAATCGCTTTTGCAAAACTAATGAAGAAACATTTTGAAATGTCCATGATGGGTGAACTTATGTTCTTTCTAGGGTGCAAGTTCATCAATCATCCATGGTATTTTCTTGAGTCAGTCCAAATATGCCCTTGAAATTCTTAACAAATTTGGAATGCAAACCTGTGACACCTATGCCACACAATGGCTCATACCAAGAAGCTAGACGCTGATTTACATGGGAAATTGGTGGACCACTAAATACCCAGTATCATTGGGTCTCTCATATCTCTTGATAGCGGGCGATATTGTTTTTCCGGTATATCTTTGCTCGTTATCGGATCGAGACCAAATGAAACCCACCTCTTTGAGGCTAAAAGAATCCTCCGATACATCAAGGGAACCATTAATTTGGGGATCCGGTATCCGAAGGATTCGGTTTTGAACTAATTGCTTTTTGACGTGATCATGCGGGATGCTTAGATTCAAGGAAAAGTACTTGGGAGCATTACAATTTCTTGGTGATAAAGCTGGTGTCATGGCAATCGAAGAAGCGAGGATTGTACATCGTCCTCAAGCAGGCGAATATGTAGCGTATGGTGTTGTGCTCAAGTCATTTGGATGAGAACACAACACAAGGACTATGGTTATGTATTTGACAGAATCCGATGCTGCGACAATCAGTGCCATTTCGATTTCATATAACTTCGTACAACACTAAATCAAAGCACATCGATCTTGATATCATTTCATCAAGGACCACGTGGAGCAGTGTTACTATTGAATTATACTTTGTGGGTACAGAATACCAATTGGCAGATCTCCTCACCAAAGCCTTATAATGAGTTGGTCCACCAGATTGGTATGCGGTGTTTGACTCAAGAGGAACTGGATGAACTCTTAAAAGTTAAAACATTCTTAAAACCAGTCAAACACCAAAACCTCTTTTGTAAATATTTTTCAAAAACAAAATACAAAATTATAAAATCAGATAAAACAACAAAAATAATCTTCTATCTATATTTCTTTTAACATGGAAAGTACAAATTCTTCCGTCAACACTCAAATCTTTCAAAATTCAGTATTTTTTTCGATCAAGTGTTGAGGGGGAGAAAACAAATATTTTTCAGTATCATAAAACCTTGTACTTGCATGTTACCTTATCACGGTTGTTTCTTTATTAATGGTGGTCACATTTCTGGTTCTTGACACTCCTCGGACTAAAATTATTAAAATTTCATTATTTCTTAAGTCGAGGGGGAGTGTCGTCAAACTTCATTCAAAATATCATTCGTTTGATAACCAAAACGGAAGTTATGGACAATGGATGTAAATGGAAAAGGTGCAGGGACTAAATGTGTCAAAAGATCAAAGTATTTTTTACAAAAACACCTCACCTAACTTTCAAAAATACATTAAGTACACTCATTTATTATCCACCAACCCTTAATCCTACGCATAAAAATCGACCATCAAATCCGTTTGTTTGATCATCAATTTGTAAGTGGAAAATCATTCCTTGTAACTTTCTAAGCAATGGTTTTAAATCGTTTTGAAATCTAACGGCTAGATTTTTATCTAGGATTGATTTTGTGTTCTACGCATAAGCGTATGAACACCTAATCAAGTTTGTGTGTTTGGGGTTAAAATGATAGTGTCAAAACATTTCTTTAACTTCAATGATTCCATTTTTATCATTAAAACACACCTAGAGTTTGGGGGTTTTTAAATGTGAATGTTTTTGGTTAAAAAGATAGTTGAGTGATGTTGTTTACAAGTTGAATTAACCATATCCATGCTTAGAATTTACCCAGAAACACTAATTGTATGAAAATTAAAGATTAGGATTTATGTTCTTAAGTATTTGGGTATTTTTGATTCGCTTAGCCTTTGATGTTAAAACTTGGATAGAACAACTCATAAGGCTTCTTAGACTTTTCGAACAAGTTTGGTGTAACGTGGCTAGATATCTTACCGTGAAATTGAACTTTAGGGTTTTAGGTTACTGCAGCGTAAAAGCTGTTCTACGCTTAACTGCTTAAATATGAATTCATGATTTGATTTGAAAAGGAATGAATGTATGCGTTAAGATTGGTGATATGATGAACTTATTTCGAGGTTTTCAGCGTGAAAATTCATATCAAGGTTACTTGCCATCTACGTATAAGGATCATACGGCGTACCATGTTATGCGTAAGAGAAATCTTCGGCGTAGTTTGGCGTAAGGTTCTACATTGGGGACTACGCGTATCTGTGAAGGATATGCGTATGACCTCTAAAGGTTGACTCTTACGAGTAAGCCTTACGCGTAAGGTTCCATATAAGCTTACGCGTAAGCTTTACGCATAAGGCCCCCTTTTCCTACGCATAATATTTCTTACGCGTAAGTCAAGAACCTACGCGAAGCTTATGCTTACGGTATAACACTCTGTTTACGCATAAGCTTGCCATTTCTACGCCTAAGCCTAGTTTTAACTTTAATTATGAATTGTTACGCGTGCAAACTTGTAAATAAATAAATCATAACCAATAATGTCACTAATAAGCTTAAGCGTTTAATATGTTGTGAAAAATAAGTGAAAACATGGACTTTAAAACTTAAAGTTAATCAACTCACGAAACTTATCCGCGATGCCATTGGACTATTGGACAAACAAGTGACATTGGACTCGTAATAATCATCGACATATCACATTCAATAATTAGACAATAAAACCATCTGTTGACTAACATAATGTCTTTCAATATGTTGGTTCTTTTGGCTAAATATCGAGATCACGACATGGGCGGCTCAAATGCAGAATGTGGAAGCACCAATGTTCTCATCGTTGTTGATATCTTCCTTATGGTTATCAATGAAGATTGGAAAGAACAACCTTCGTGTTGATTTTGATACTCTCACTTGCTCAGAGTCTTCTTGTTTAATTGCTGTGGATATTATGAAGAATCATCCTTATCAGAACATGCTCACCAATGCTAAGTGCACGAGATCTATATTCACCATTACGGAATACAATGGGAAGATCAAAGGACAAAATCTTTGTGACGGTGACGCTCAATAACAAACAAGTCACCATCACACCCGGACTTAAGGGCTATTCTTCTCATCCACGTCATCGAACCAGCGAATACAATGCCGCACCAAGCGAAGAGGCGTTCGCAATTCATGATCGACATTGGTTATGGCAAGCTAGGGGTAATCACAAAGCATTCATCGTGGATCTTAAGAATATTCCTCACCATGGAGAACTCTACATCATCATCACCAAATCTGTTTACGGGCGTGGCGGTGGCTATGAGCATCCCAAGCTCATGGAGCTATGATCTTTTGGGCTTTGCTCAACATGAAACACATTGAAGTTGAAGCTCTAATATGGGACGACATGATGTCTTTCCTCAAAAAGCTTGGTTCCAAGATCCCATATATAAGATATACCAAATTGTTGATCCAAAGAGCTCTTGGGTATAATCCTAATATTCCTTTGAGACTCAATGACCCCAAACAACACTCCGCGTTGTATGAGCCCACACTCACCGTCGGTTTAAAGACTCAACAACAAAGAAAGTCTGCGGTGTTACGAATATCTTCTCAATCATGACATCAAACAACTTTATTCATACAAAAGATATCTGGTAGCGGTTGATGAAGGCAAAGTAGGTTTTCTTGACGAAAAGTCCTCCGGTACTCCCACAGGAAAACGGGGATAGGCGGTCGCGAGTGTTACAAGCGAGAGCGAGAGAAAGTTTCCTAAGAGGTCCCATACTCTCAAAGGAAAGTTCCCTCTAAAGAAGCCATCCGATTCCCAAGCGAGAACGAAAGCAAAGCTAGTCGATGAAAGACTGAAGCAGACGAAGAAGTTTTCTACTCTGAAACCCCAATCATTGGCCGAGAAAGTAGCAAAACCTCCAAGTCCCAAAGGTGACAAGGGAAAGACTCCGGTTCTTGAGCAAGAGGAAGAAGAAAGTTGGATGAAGAGAAACTAGACAAAGACTACAGGAAAAAGGTAAAAATTTGAGACTCCAACACGTTCTTGAACAATTCAAACAACAACAAATTAGTGGCCGGAGGGTCAAGTGGGTACTATCTACACCGACTCGATGCGGTTAATCAACCCGATAAGGAACTGGTACCACCACGATCCACAACAACAGCGGCCCGGAGGATACCATCACCTATGAATTTGAGGAACGGAAAAGGAGAAGTCCGAAGAAAAAGGCGATGAATGTTGGCTAAGTCGAGGAAGTCGTGGAAGCTCAAGCTAAAGGCGATTAAAGCCAAGCTTAAGCTGAAGAAATGGCTAAGTGAAAAGATGATGAAGTTGATTATGATGACTTTCTTCTAGACGATGACCGTTCCAAGGAACAAACTTACGAACGCCAAAAGACCCCGAGTCTCCTCATCTCATCGTCATCGGACTTCGTCTTCTCACTCTTCACCACCATCATCCAAAGGCACAACCGGATCCACATCAAGTTAGTAAAGAAACCAACCAACTCTTGGATATCGAGCAAAACAAAGATTATCAAAGGCAAGCAAGTGCGGAAGAAGGATGTAACCAACAAAACGAATCAACTTCCACGGAGAATCAACTTTCTTCAAAAAGGGATACACGAGTTGTTGAAAGAAAGGGAACAAATCCATAAGTTTATCAAAGGAGATTTCCAAAAGGAATTGGAGAAGACGGCAAGAGAATATACTCACAAGTTTTTCTCGACGTTCTGGAGTGACAAGTGAAATGTTCAACGGATAACTCTATCGAATCGATGCATTTGGCCAAGCAATCTATAAGATCAACACCCATGACCGTAACAATCAACCCAACTGATCCTATAGTGTTCTCCGATCTTTGGATTGGTTTCGGTGGTAACTCAAATGTCTAGCGATCTGACATTTACTTCACGAAGGTAAATTGTTTGATGCATTCTTTGAATACCAACTCAAATCATCATGAGAAAAAGGCCTAAGCGTTCAAGCGATGATGATAAGGATAAGGATAAAGATAATGAGCCTAAGCGTCCAAAGTGCGGAGAACCCTCCTTACCACCACCACCCCTAAGAACTCCAACAACAAGACGATCTCCTCCACGCTCTTCCGCTGACAAACCTCAGGACTCTGAGTTACCACCCAGACAGAGAAACCGGTGATCACTTTGAGTATACTGGTGGTGACGATGAGGAAGTCCCTGAGCCCCAACAACAACCCACCCCCCCCTTCAATAAAGAAACCATCATCCTCATCAAGGCCAAAGAAAAAGAAGAAGACGCCTAAGGCTGATGTCGTCTCATGGCTAGACAATGATGACACCGAGTATGATTGGTTCTCCACACTTGTTGATGCTACTCCCGCTCTAACTGATGATCCAGATATGGTATAAGTTCGGACGTGGAGCTGGCTAAGTTCTGCAAGAAAGTTCCGTTGTGAAGAAGATGACGAAGTCAGAGTTGAAACGAATCAAGAATGAAGCATTTCAACTACTCAAAGACAACTCGAAAAGTGATATTGAAGTTGAATATCACCTTGAAAATATAGCACGAGCCATGTCTAACAACATTGATTGGCTCAACCCTGAAGCAAACATCGACTTCACCAGAAGAGACAAGGCTCCATACTACACCAATTGGTCTAAACCACTATCGACGATTGGCCAACTAGATCAACCTAAGATTCCATTTCGCTACTTCTTCAACAATGAATTGGAATTTCTTCTACACGGTAGCGATGGTTCAAAGAAATACGCTACATCACTTACACTTCCGTTCCGTGACCATATACTCCAACGCATAGCCATCGAAGAAAAGGCTACCCGGATGTTTTCCAACAGTGGAGCGGTATGACATTGATGCAATATACGGGATTCACCATTGGCGAACAGAGCGAATCTACTACAAAAGCTGCGCGAGGTTCGAAAGTCTCAATATGAAGTGTATAGTAATAAAGGATCGTTCTTTGTTAAGCATGTCACCCTTTCGTCTAAATGGGACTACACCTTCCTCAAGACTATCGTGGTCAAAAGACAAGACGAAAGGGAATATGAATTCGTGGCGGACTTTCGAACTTGTCTCTCAACGACATTGAAGATCTGTATCTTGCCAAGGTACAGGAAAGAATGAGACAATTCTCGACTGAAATTCAACGTGAATACATCAAGTCCTTGCTCATCTTCATCGGAAGCATAGTGATCCAGGAACGTGTAGAAGATTTACAACTTGCTGTTGAATCATATCAGACTCGTGTCAACCTCACCAGACCTCAGCTAGAACTTCCTGACATCAACCAGCTTCCACAATACACTCTCGTCAGCAAACCATTCGGAGTAGTTTACCGTAGTGAACTACAACGCAACTGCTTGATGGCGTGTAGAGATCTTCACAAATTTGGGGATTATACATTGAAGAAGGTCAGGGATGGCTTGGCTTATAGGTTGAAGGCGATACATGAAGGCATTGGGTCTTCAAAGCGATGGAATTCTCAGGAAAGACGGGATGTTAAGAGGATCATCACTAGGATCGATGAAAGGTTGTATAGAAGGGACCATTCAGAACTCGGAGAGCTTCGTAGGTGGTCGTCCCAGGATTACTCTCACAGGCTATCAACGCCCTGTTCGAATTCCTGGAAAGATTGATGGACTACCTGGTACCCCTTAAACTGTTTCAATTTCATATTAATTTGGATGTGTGATTCTATAATGACTATGGTTTGTGCACACATAACAATGTACAACCCGTACTTGTAATGAAAGGACCATGTGGTACACTTCAGTGCCACAATCCTTATAAAAGGAGCGAAAGCTTCTTACTTTTAAGTAAAACTTATCAAACCTTTCAATTTCAAAAGGTTTTGCCCAAAAGAACAAGTACTTCCCCTTATGTTTTTTTCAAAACCTCAACCGTTAATATCACTTGTTGAGGGGGAGTATTTGATCAAAAACTTTGTTCACAAATTGTTCTTCGTGTAATCTTCCCACAAAAATCAAAATGGTCATATTTATTCTCAACATTTCTTCAAAAATAACATATTGATATGCCATTTTTTAGGGGGAGAAAAATTATGTGATAAGAAATATGTTGTGTTTTGCTATTGAATCCTCGTGTGAAAAGACTTCAACCCACGAATTGACGAGATCTGAACAGTCATACATTGAAAATATTTGTCTTCCAAGACTTATCCAAGTAAATTGTACCCAATCGAGAAGCTCTTGATAGACATGAACTTTGACGGGTTTGACCACATCTTCAAGGTAGCTATTAGAGCTAGTTGTCACCTAAAAACTGACAATGTATCTCTTTAACTATGCAATGTAATCGTGTCTCGCAAGGAATTGTCTATCTTAAGTTGATCAATTCAAAAAGTGCGCGCTCTTTCCTCACTTGTCTGATTTACGTCAAAATTCTTAAGCACATGTGGAGGGGGTATTTACTGAAAATCCAAACTCTTGAAGTGTTCAAACATGGTTTTCATTTACAAACACTTCTAGAGATTTTCATGAAGATGGTTTTATGGCAATGGAGTTATAAGGTGATTAAGGTTAGGAATAACCGTCCTATGATCCTTGCAGAGAGGAGGATCTACCAAGGACACTACCAATAGTTACAATTAGAAGTCCTTAGGTATGATTATAAAAAGGAGAAAATGAGAATCGGAGAAAGCAGGAGTTGAAGAATTAAAAAGAAAAGCAAAGAAAAGGGTGAAAAGAAATAGCCCTCCAGATTATTCAACTTAGGGCAGACACGGGTTCAATTCATATACTCTTGGTTGTCACTAGATTACACCGGTATTGAAGATTAAAAGTCATCATGGACCCAGTGACGCATGCACTAAACCTTCTTAGCCACTTAAGTTTCTCCCAAAAGAAGCTTGTTTCATTCTCACAGGGAACCCTACGTAAACTATCAGCTTTCTCTTAGAGATTGCTGGTATTGAAGAAGGAGACCCTCTCCCTAGTCTTTGCTCAGGAAAACCAAAGCGCACTATTGAGTCTAGAGCCACGAGATTCATCAAAAGATCTCTTAGGTACACTTGACATTTCTATCGCTTGACGTTCAACAATAAGAACGCAAGTGATACTTTATTGTGTCCTTCACGATCTTAGCAATCTGTCGAGAACATTTATGAGAGGTTCACACATGTGATCCTCAGTGATTGAATGGAAACTCCTGCTAGGGTCAACATCAAACTACCGACACGGGGTCACCCGGTAACTCCCCGTGGATTACGCAGTGTGTCTCAAACGGTCTACGGTCGTGGGGTGATGCTTGTGTACCTCGCGACTCATCTGAACTGTAGATGTACTTTCGGTACATCGTGTTATCTCACTTGTGGGACTCGGTTCAGGAATGGCCTTTGTGAGAATTAGAGTTGTGTTTTCACACTATGCTGTTAACACTCTCAAAGTTTGAACTTGTAAGTGCCGGAATCCGCTTATTACTAACCTTTCTTATGTTTTCTTCTTATGGAAGCTCTG
The DNA here is from genome assembly GCA_910596185.1 of Chrysanthemum makinoi. Classification (NCBI taxonomy): domain Eukaryota; kingdom Viridiplantae; phylum Streptophyta; class Magnoliopsida; order Asterales; family Asteraceae; genus Chrysanthemum; species Chrysanthemum makinoi. The sequence goes on from OU343221.1 coordinate 332,298,305, forward strand.
GAGCGGACTGATCGTACATATTCTTCACATGCTCATACCAACAACATCACTAATGGAAGTTCTCTCAAAAGGGCAACACAAAGTCATAATGATTCTTTGTCAAGTCAAAGAATCTACAAAGTTTAAAGACTAAGAGAACTTCATTAGTACTGAAATCCAACTTTAAAGAGCGTGTGAGCATGTTGAAGAAAGACGTGGAGACACTGGAGCAACGAAGCAGACCTGATGCAGACAACAACAACATACTATCACTACCATCACAAAGAACAAAGATCAAAGAACAAAGTAAATGATGACGTCAAAGCAGAACACTTCAAAGGAAACAATTTCTCTACACTGGGGAGATTGTTCGAATCAAGACACTTCTTCTCACAAGAAAGAAGAATGTCAGAAGACGTCAAAGCTAATATTACATCAGCACCTACAACGTTTATCACTCTTTCATTCATCACCAACACTTAGGGGGAGATTGTTGGAATTACTCCTAAACATTAATTCAAGTGTTAGTGATTCATATGTAATAGTTAGCTTAATATGGCCTTTATGTTTGTTATTAAGCTAAGGCTTGTGTAGAAGGCCCATAAGCCTTGGCCCAAGCCCATAAAAAGGGAAGGATTCTAGAAGTGTTGCCCTAGCTTCTTGCCCTATAAATACCTCTTGTAAACCTTCTATTGAAGGTTGGTTGTTCATTTACACATTTACTCTACGCATAACTCTTCTCTATTTCATACGTGTGTGTGTGTCTTTGTTCAACCGATCACTATCTCTTCTATACTTCTTATATTGATGCTTGTGTTATGAATATGGGAACCTAACAGTTTCACTAATAGCTAAGAAGTGAGCAGACTTAGTTAAACGATCAACGATTACCCAGATAGCGTCATTGCCGCTAGCTGTTCTTGGTAATTTAGTGATAAAGTCCATGGTTATTCGCTCCCATTTCCATTTTGTGAGTTCATGTTGAACTAAGAGTCCTGATGGTTTCTGATGTTCGGCCTTTACCTTAGAACAAGTCAGGCACCAACTGACATACTAAGCTATATCGGCTTTCATATTAGGCCACCAATAAAGTTTCTTAAGGTCCTGATACATCTTATCGGCTCCGGGATGAATAGAGTATTTTGATTTATGCGACTCATGCATAATCAACTCACGGATTCCACCATGAAATGGTGTCCAGCTCTGTCTTTTGAAGCATAAAGTTCCATCTAACGCTTTAAAGCCATTTTCACTTTCTACCATTCCATGAAGATTCTCATAAGGACGGTTCTCTTCCGTCAATGCCTCTGCTTGGGCGGCTAAAATTTGAGACGGTAAGGGCGAAACAATGGTCATTCCTAAGGATCGAACGAGTAGGGGTGGAATGTCCTCTTTACGGCTAAGTGCATAAGCCACAACGTTAGCCTTACCAGGATGATAACGAATCTCACAGTCATAATCACTAAGCAATTCTAACCAACGACGTTGTCTCATGTTCTGTTCCTTCTGATCTAAGACATGCTTCAAGCTCTTATGGTCGGTAAATACTACACACTTGGTTTCATACAGGTAATGTCTCTAGATCCTAAGAGCAAACACAACAGCACCTAACTCAAGGTCATGGGTGGTGTAGTTTTTCTCATGCTTCTTAAGTTGTCGGGATGCATAAGCAATCACCTTCTCTTGTTGCATCAAAACAACACCTAAGCCTTTATGCGAAGCGTCGCAGTACACGACAAAGTCTTCACTTCCTTCAGGCAAAGCTAAGATGGGCGTACTACACAACTTCTCCTTCAGAAGTTGGAATGCTTCTTCTTCCTTTTCTCCCCATTCATACTTAACATCCTTCTGTGTTAGTTTGGTCAGCGACTTAGCTATCTTGGAAAATCCCTCAATGAATCTCTTATAATAGCCTGCTAAACCTAGAAACTGTCGGATTTCTGATGGGTTCTTAGGAGCTGCCCATTACTTAATGGCCTTAATCTTAGCTGGGTCAACATGAACACCTCGACTATCTATCACATGACCTAAGAATTGCACAGACGGAATCCAAAATTCACACTTAGAGAATTTGGCATACTTCTCCTCTCGGCAATCCTAAAATGAGCCTCAAATGCTCTTCATGCTCCTCACTACTCTTAGAGTATATCAAGATGTCGTCTATGAATACTATCACAAACTTATCCAGGTATGGCTTACACACTCGGTTCATGAGATCCATGAAAACCGCTGGCGCGTTGGTCAAACCAAACGACATCACTTGGAATTCATAGCGTCCATAACGAGTTCTAAACGCCGTCTTAGGGATATCCTCCTCTTGAACTCTAAGCTGGTGATAACCAGATCGTAAGTCGATCTTAGAAAAGACACTAGCTCCTTGGAGTTGGTCGAATAGGTCATCTATTCTAGGTAACGGATATCGGTTCTTCACTGTCAACTTATTCAACTCCCTATAATCATTATACATCCGAAACGATCCATCCTTCTTCTTCAAAAACAACACTGGTGCTCCCCACAGTGACGAACTTGGTCGAATGAATCCCTTCTCTGACAATTCTGCCAACTGTTTAGACAGTTCCTCCAATTATCTTGGAGCAAGTCGATAAGGTGCCCGGGCTACGGGTGCAGCACCGGGTATCAACTCTATTTGGAATTCCACTTGTCGGACAGGTGGAATCCCAGGCAGATCATCGGGAAACACATCCGGAAATTCTCTAACGATGGGAAAATCATTGAGGTGTCTTTCACTCTTCTCCTCACTTTTCTTTTCAGAAATTCGAGCCAAGAAAAGACAACCTCCTCTATCGATGTACTTCTGGGCCTTAATACAAGAGATGATGCTCAACCGGGAAGGACTTCCACAGTCGCTCCGATCTCCTTGTATGCTCAGAACTTTTCCGCCATACGGTAAACGCACAATCTTCTCATCACAAATGATGTGTGCACCGTTCTTTGATAACCAATCCATTCCGATAATGACATCAAAACTTCCTAAGGTAACCGGCAATAGGTCTATACTAAACGGGCGATCTAGGAAACTTAAGGTACAGCCTCGTACTACGGTATCTATCTTCTCTCTATTCCCATTTGCTAATTCCACATCGTAACTAAACCCTAGAGGTGTTTGGGAGATACCTAGTAATGGCATAAAATTGGTGGATACGAAACTCATATCCGCACCAGTATCAAACAGTATGGAAGCATAGCGATTATTGAGAAGGAACGCACCCGTAACTACGTTAGGGTCCTCACCAGCTTCCTTCCCAATAGCGTAAACATCGCTGCTGTTCCATGTCTCTCTCTGATTCCTAGCACCATAGTTTTCCTGGTTTTCCACAACCTCACGCTTCACAGGGTTTAAGCCATTACTTCCTACACCTTGGTTAGCAAATCCTCCTACATTACCAGGATTTCCTCTCATCCACGGCTCTCGGCACTCATTCTTAAAGTGTCCCTTCTTTCCACATCCAAACAGTGACAAGTGGCCTTCCAAGTCCGCTCCTTGTGCAGTTTGAGCTGAAGCAAGTGGACGAGACCTATAGTCTTTGGCCAAATGTCCTACCTTAGAGCACTTCCTACACACATTAGGGCACAGTCCATGGTGGTGTCGGTTACAACGACCACACATAGGCCTACTACCTTCATAACCTTTCCTTTCACCATTTCCTATGGCAAACACCTTGGCTGTCTCATGCCGTTTGTTGCCATTCCCTTTAACAACTTCATTCCTCTTCCTCTTATCACTCCTATCATTCTTACCCTTGTCTCCTACTTCCAGTACATAAGAGTCCATCAAACGCTGAGCCATAACAATCGCCTCATGCAAATTAACTGGCTTCGCAGCGATGACATCATTTCGGGTAGCTAAAGGCAATCCATCAATATACCTCTTAATCTTAAGTTCTTCAGTGCGAATCATTTTAGGGCAAAGCAATGATAACTCTTGGAAATGACGAGTATAAGTCGCCATGTCAGTACCCTTAACCTTATGGTTCCAGAACTCACTCTCTAACTTCTTAACTTCATTCCTAGGACAATAAGTCTTGATCAAGAGAGTCTTAAACTGAGTCCAAGTCATACTATAAGCTACATCAATTCCTACTGATCTGTGATAGTTTTTCCACCAGGTTAACGCTTCGTCCTTCTAGGTAAATGTTGTATACTTAACCTTACAATCCTCATCACAATTACTAACGGCAAACACAGATTCAGTTTTCTCCAACCACCTAGTTAGGTAAACTACTCCCTCAGTTCCTCCGAACTCAATGGGACCACATAATCGGAACTCTTTGTAGGTACAACCTTGAGTTCGATTCGGCATTGAGATCCCACCAAAGGTGTTAGAGAGATTAGTCTCAGCTAGCAGTTCAGCGACACCCTGCGCCACTAACTGGTCAACATGGGCTGGGTTCACAGGTGGAGGGTTTTGTGGAACAGGACCATTCTCAGCACGGTCGTTCACATTCGGGTTTTCTACAGCTGGGTTATCGGGTTTCTGGTTCTCAACAGGTGGAGTGGTCGGGGCTAGATGACGACCTCGACGAACAGGGGCAACAACAGCAGCAGGAGCTGCTCGGTTGTTCCTAAGCGGGATTTATCTTGTTTCCATCATTCTGAAGGCAAGAAGAACAGTTTCATAAGTTCACAATTCACGCTCTAAAGATAGAGTTGGGTTCCAAGGATCACCCAATAACGCCTGAATACATAATCAAGGCCAACAAGGATAACGCTATATCAAAGCGAAACAATCAGATACTGAATCATAATTAAGGATGCACGTTCCAATAACCATAACTCATAGGTTTCAAAAGTGGAAATACATGGAAGGATACGAAGAAATCCAAAACGATCCTAACGACGATACTATTAAGACAACTAGGATAAATCTACCTCTCGAACCAAGTACTAAGTTTCAAAATGGTACAAAGCTATGAATCTCATACTATCTAGCCACGATTACGAGCACTCCTTAATGATCTCCAAACATCATCCATCACTCTCCATAGAGACAAAATCCCCAACCGCTGAGAGTCGCAATCTTTCCTAAGACTCACGACCTCCTTCTCCAAATCGTCGACCTTGCGCTGGAGCGCTTGGTCTGCCTCCAAGGCTGTCAAGCACTCTGTATGCCGGTCTCCAACCTGCTCAAAGAGTCCCGACAGACCTTCTCTCAAGGCCATCGACTTCTTCTCTACCTTAGTCAAATCTATCCTCAAATCCTCTACACTAGCCCTAGATATTCCAACCAACCGATCCGTCAACTGACTAAGCCTAGTACCCTGTGAGGTAATCCTTTCCCACATCAGACCCGTCTCACCATACTCCTCGGGCTCTGAAGCAATCTCCGATGATATCTCAGATCCTAACGGGCTACCTATATAAGGTGAGTAAGGTGGTGAGTCAATGTCTAAAGGCTGTCCAGGGGACTCAAGCTCAGGAAAAGGAGAACCTAGTCCTGGAGAATGTGCAGGACTCTGCGATGGAGGAGTACCCCCTTATGGGATATCCTCATCATCCTCCTCCTGATGATCCTCATCCTCATCTACATACTGCTCCTCAATCTCATGCTCCTCCTCAACCTCATGCTCCTCCTCGCCTTCATCCATAGGGGGAGAGTCCATGAGTAGGAGTCTCTGTGCAGGTAAATCCTGAGGTGGTACACTAGGAGATCTAGGCCTCCTAAGACATAGTGATGCTGGTGGTGATGACAGAAGAGAGTGGGCTGCTAAACGGATAGGTGATGATGGTGGTCTCACGGACATGCGGGCAGTGCTATAAGCAAGCCTAGGAGTCTGTGCTCGCGCTAAGACCTGATGTAAAGTCAGCTGCCTAGATGAGCTAGGGTGATCTGATGATGATGAACTAGAGTGACGGGCAATCTCATAACGATCACCCTGCGCAACCGTCATGAGAGTCAATGCTGGCAAACTAGCTACAGCAAGGACCTCCTCAGACACATCTAAAGCTAGTGAAGGCATAGTCTGTGACAATGACATAGGGAAGGTATAAGTGTTCGAAACAACTAGTTTTAATAAGCGCATCAACTCAACCAAAACATATATCACATAATGAAAGCTTTAAAAGTGTAGGTACCGCATTACTCAAAATATGCCTTTAAATAAAACACATAAGTTCCGTTCTATCACTTAATCCCATATCAAGTCAATCGAGTTCAAAATCCCAAAATCATAATATACCGTTTAATCAAAATCATATTCCGTAGTATCTCGATAATCACATCTCATTTACCCAAAATCAATAATCATATCTCCAAATCATAACGTTTCCATAATCAGTTCACAATATCCCTTAGCAGATCATCTCATAATTCAAGTCGCAGTTCATACCATAATCAATTAAGAAGCTTCGGCTTGGCAAGCGGGCGTGCGTCGGTCGAGGATCAATTTTTCTTAGAAGTGGTTATAGTTTAGGGTTTATAAAATACCTAATTCTCTATAACCTTGAGCTCTGATACCAATCTGTAACACCCAAAAATCTCGGTACAACGGAAGACTTAATCAAGTTTTCGGGGCGTTACTATTGGATTGGTATCGCACACAAGTATAACAAAAAGATAGTCATTTAACATTCAAAACCAATCCCAAATTTAGTTATTCAAAACATTTAATCCGAAAGTGTAAATATTAGGCCCCAACACATGTTTCAATAAAATAGGTCCCCAAAGTTTATCAGAGTCAGAAATGATCCTTGAACCCCGCCTTCTTGCCAAGCTTCCACCGATCAAGTATTCCAAACATCTTTCAAATACCTGAGAAATCATGCTAAAAGGTCAGCTTACGCTGGTGAGTTCATAGGTTTAAGTTCAACAAAATCATAGTGGACCTGTAGGAGTTGATTTGCTATGCAAGACCTAAGATAGAATAATACCGTTTTCACACACCGATCCTACCCGGATCACCAACCATATACTCACATCCCGTATCCAGGGATTACTCGGTCCCCGCGACTCTAGTCCAGCACTGTCGTGGCAACCTCTAGAACAGTTGCCAACCCCGGACTAGGTCGAGGTAGAAGTATATTCTTAGCTATGCAACAGTTAAACCTAGACTAAGGCAACAGCTACCGCACATCTATCTAAACAGTCAAGCATACAAGCAAATCCAAATAGTTTTAACAGTCCAAAAACAATATGTTGGGAAAAATCTGTTACCACTGATAGTTGTGGAAGACACTGCTTGGATTACACTAGCAGTGGAAACGTATTACCACTGCTGGTACATTATTACCACTGCTATTAGATAATGGTTAGGAGAACGTGTCTAGATAAGTATAGAAAAGATCTTGTGTATATTATATATTGTTAGCTTTATACTTATCTTGTAAAGGACTCCTTGTACTATAAAAGGAGGTCCTAGGTCATTGTCTTAGGAACTTATCTATGTACTTACATACATACGTATTATTCACAAAGGCTTCAAGGTGTAACCCTAGTGATAAGCAAAGATCACTCATATTATTCATTTATAATATTGGAGCTTAAGTTTTGTGTTTAATCTGTGTTTACTTACAATACATCATACAATCCGTCTTCTAAGTATTACTAAGTAAATTCCGCGTGCTTATTAATATTATACAAAATATCATTCACACAAGGTGTGTGTCCAGATCCATCAAGTGGTATCAGAGCGAAGGTTCTGATATTGTTTTTTAAAAGATCCAAGGAATAAGCTTAACCTACTCTTTTAATTCAATGGAGATGGAAAACAACCAGTCCAACTCCTCTATACCAAGGCTACCTAAGCTCAAACTTAATGAGTTTGAGATGTGGAGGATACTGATTGAGCAATACTTTCTCATTCAGGACTATGCTCTATGGGAGATCATCTTAACTGGTGATTCTTTCCAGCCTGTGACAAAGACATAGAAGGTTGGTGACACAGATGTGGTGACAGTTTCTGTGCCTGAATCTAGTACTGAAAAGGCACTGAAGAAGAATGATCTAAAGGCTAGAAGTTTGTTGCTGATGGCTCTTCCTAGAGACCAGATCATTGTATTTAGCAAGTTCAAGACAGCTAAAGAACTCTTTGAAGAGATTTGCTCTGTGTTTGGTGGTAATGATGCTACAAAGAAGACACAAAAGACATTGTTGAAGCAAAGTTATGAAAACTTCTCTGCTTCAAGCAATGACTTACTTGATAGCATCTTCACCAAACTCCAGAAGATTGTTACACAGCTAACTGTTTTTGGCATTGAGGTAGAAAAGGAAGACCTCAATTTGAAGTTTCTAAGAAGTTTGCCTTCAGAGTTTCAAACTAATGTTACTGTCTGGGAAAACAAAGCAGATATTGAAACAATGAAGCTCAATGATCTTTACAAAAACTTCAAACTTATTGAACAAAGGTTGAAGAAGGCATGTAAACTTGGTACAAGCTCAAGCAACTTGGCTTTGATGTCAACATCTATTGACAGTGATGATTCTGAAGATGACAGTGATGATGATATTGCCACTGCTGGTTCTACAGTTTCCACTGATAATGTTAGTGTTACCACTGCAGGTTCAAAGAAGAAGATTGCTAGTATTGGAGATCCTACCTTCTATGCTTTCATCTCCACTCAAGTTAATGGCTCTATATTAACTCATGAAGACATAGAGCAAATTGATGAAGATGACTTGGAAGAGATGGACATAAAGTGGCAGATAGCTCTTCTTAGCATGAGGGCTAGGAAATTCTACAAGAAGTCTGGCAAGCCTATTCAGATCAATGGTGGTGAAACTGCAGGCTTTGATAAGAAGAAAGTGGAGTGTTTTAACTGCCACAAGTTGGGAAACTTTGCTAGAGAATGTAGAAGACCAAAGACCAAGGACAACAGGTCTACTTGGTACAAGCAAAAGAAGGAACCAATTGTGGAAGAACCAAAGGCAATGTTAGCTATTGATGGTGTGAGCTATGATTGGAGTTTCATGGCTGATGATCAAGAAGAAGAACCTTCAGATGTTGCTCTTGTTTCTACTGAATTTGCTCTCACGGCTTTCTCTGACTCTGAGGTACAAAACTTTGAAAGTTGTTCTAAAACATGTTGGGCTGCTAGAGAAGTTGAAAAGCTTAATGAATCTTATGAAAGTCAAAGAACAGAGTTGATTGCTGCTAATTATGTTGTGACAGACCTTAGGAGAGGTATAGCTATATTAGAAAAACAACTAGAGCACTATAGAGAAAATGAGTCTAAATATAATGATGATATGATTCTTCTTAGAAGAGAGGTAGAACGTACGACAGCTGTGAATGAGGCTTTCCAAAAGTAGCTTGATAAACTTAGAAAGATAAATGAAAATGTCAATTTAACTGTTGACACATGTTATTATCAGTCTAAGTCAATTGATAAAATTTGGAATGCTCAAATAACAAGTAAAGTTAAGTCTGGTATGGGTTATAATACATCTCCCCCACCATTAAGAGGTGTTCCATCACCTCCAGGCATAGATTTAGCTCATACAGGCTTTGAAGAGTTTCAGGATCTTAAACGTGAATATGGTCCTCTTAAGAACACATTTGTAAAAACTGAGGAACATGTTAAGCAAGAAACTGATGTTTTTGAAAGTGCTAGTGACTCATCAGTTGTTGATAAGAATGTTAAAAAGAATGAAGAGACTTCTATCCCAAAATTTGTTAGTATTGTTACAGAGGAACCTAGGAAACCAGTTAATAAACCTAGATCAACTGTAAGGTATGCTGAGATGTATAGGAACAAGCCTACAGCTCCTAGGGGTAACCAGAGGAGTTGGAATCATGTTAAATCTCAACAACTAGGTAGTGATTTTGTGATGTACAATAAGGCATGCTATATCTGTGGTATTTTTGATCATTTACATGCTTATTGTGACTATCATGTTGGGAGAAGGGAAATCCATGGGAATAAAAGGGTGGAGTCTAATAGGTTTCAAAATATTGTACACCCTAATCCTCATTGCAAAATGATCCCAAGAGCAGTTCAACTAAGAAGTGGCCTCAAAACTTTTGCCACTTCAAAAAATGTTAACACTGCTCACCCTAAGTCACCTGTTAAAAGTGCAAAGTCCAAAACAACTTTTGCAAAATCTGCACAAACATGGAAGGAACTTTTCAAACTAAAAAGGTTCATTATAACCAACAGTGGGTACCTAAAACCAAACCAGCAGTTTCCACTGCTCATTCAAAGGTTACCATTGCAAGGGTTGTAAACAAAAAAGGGGGGACATGGGCAATGTTGTGAAGGCCTCAGCACATTGGGAATGGAAACCTAAAGGAACTTCCTCTACAACCAATCCCAATGGTGTATCAATGACCTTTGATAGATTTAACTATATTGATACACGAGGCAAATCCAAGTCAATCATGGCTTGGGTCCCCAAAAGAAACTAACTCTTTACTTATATGTGCAGGAACATCCAAAGACAAAAATATCAGATCAAGGATATACAGATAGTGAGTGTTCAAGGCACATGACTGGCAACAAGTCCTATATGAACATTATGATGGACAGTATGTCAGTTTTGGAGGTGGAGTTAATGGAAAAGTTGTTGGTAAAGGAGTCATCAAAACTGGTAACTTGGACTTTGAACCTATGTACTATGTAAAAGAGCTTAAGTATAATCTTTTTAGTGTGTCACAAATGTGTGACAAGAAGAACAATGTTCTTTTTACCAAAGATATGTGCTTTGTTCTCTCTAAGGATTTTAAGATTCCTGATGAAAGTCAGATTCTTCTTAAAATTTCTAGAAAAGGCAACCTATATAGCTTTGATATGAACAACATTGTTGCTAAAGATGATTATGCTTGCTTGCTTGCAAAGGCCACAGTGGATGAATCCATGTTATGGCATAGAAGACTTGGTCATGTTAACTTCAAAACCATTAATAAGATTGTCAAAGATGGTTTGGTGAGAGGCTTACCTCAGAAAAGATTTGAAAATGATCAAACCTGTGTGGCTTGCCTTAAAGGCAAACAACACAGAGCTTCTTGCAGGTCAAAGTTGGTTAACTCTATTACTCATCCACTTCAAATGCTACATATGGACTTATTTGGTCCTACATCTGTGAGCAGCTTGAATCTAAATAAATATTGTCTTGTAGTGACTGATGACTTTAGCAGGTTTACATGGGTTTTCTTTCTTAGAACCAAGGATGAAACAACAGGCATCCTTAAGATCTTTATCACAGAAGTTGAAAATCAATATGATATGAAAGTTAAAGTTATTAGGTGTGACAATGGGATATAATTCAAAAATAGAGTTATGGATGATTTTTGCAGAGATAAAGGTATTAAAAGAGAATTTAGTGTTGCTTGAACTCCTCAACAAAATGGTGTTGCTGAAAGGAGGAACAGGACACTAATAGTGGCTGCTAGAACCATGTTGGCATATTCGAAATTGCCAATCACTTTTTGGGCTGAAGCAGTTAACACTGCATGTTATGTGCAAAATAGGGTTTTAATGGTAAAAACAAAGAACAAGATACCTTATGAGTTATTTAGGGGTAGACCTCCTATCCTTGACTTCATGATACCATTTGGATGTCATGTATCTATTCTTAATACCATAGATTATCTGGGCAAGTTTGATGAAAAATCTGATGAAGGGTATTTTGTTGGGTATTCCATGGTCAGCAAAGCTTTTAGAGTATTCAACTTAAGAACCCAAAAGATTGAAGAGAATCTGCATGTTGAGTTCCTGGAAAACAAAGTAAATCTCAAAGGAACTGGTCCAGAAAGGCTGTTTGATCTTGATACTCTAACCAATACTATAAATTATGTGCCTATCTCTACAGGTGCATCTTCTTTTGATTTTGCAGGTTCAGAAGAGTTTCTTAATGATGATGAACCAAGCAAGGATCATGCAGATGATCAAGATGAATTCAGTCTACCACTTTGGGACTATGCAGATAATGATGATATACCAAAAACTGGAGATGCTCACCCTTCTAATGATTTTGGAAAGGAAGGAAGTAGCAATTTGAATGCTGAAAATTCCGAAAGCAGTGGAAATTCAGATTCCACTGCTAGGCCAGAAGTTTCCACTACAACATCAGAAGTGGATATTACAACTCCAGTTACAGAGGAAGCTTAAACCAATGATGATGAAATCTCAAATATGCCAAATGAGATTGCAGTTCTTCAGACTCCCCACACTTCTATTCCTAAATCACATCCTCTTGAAAATGTGATTGGGGATGTCCATTCACCTATGAAGACTAAAAGACAAACAAAGATGTCTGATATTCATGGATTCATTAGTGAAATATATGAATCTAAGACTCATAAAGGCAAGAATGAATGTCTTTTTATGTGCTTTCTGTCATAAATGGAGCCAAAGAATGTTTGCAAGGCACTTGAAGATGAAAGTTGGGTGGAAGCAATTCAAGAAGAGTTGCTCCAATTTAAGCTTCAAAAGGTTTGGGTGCTTTGTGATTTGCCTTCTGGCAAGAAGGTAATAGGTACTAAATTGGTGTTCAGAAACAAGAAGGATGAAATAAGAATTGTTATTAGAAACAAAGCTAGGCTTGTGGCTCAAGGATACACTCAAGAGGAGGGTATTGACTATGAAGAAGTGTTTGCCCCAGTTGCACGAACTTTATGGGCTTTAAAGTCTATCAAATGGATGTAAAGAGTGCCTTTCTATATGGGCAGATTGATGAGGAGGTTTATGTCTCACAACCTCCAGGCTTTGAAGACCCTGAATATCCTAACAAAGTATACAAGGTAGTTTAAGCTTTGTATGGCTTGCATCAGGAACCAAGAAAATGATATGAAACTTTAACTACTTATCTTCTTGATAATGGGTTTCATAGAGGCAGAGTGGATCAAACTTTGTTCATCAAGAAAGAAAAGAATGATATATTGTTGGTTCAAGTGTATGTTGATGATATCATTTTTGGATCTACAAAGACAGAGATGTGCAAAGAATTTGAGAAACTGATGAAAGAAGAATTCAAGATGAGTTCTATGGGTGAACTCACATTCTTTTTGGGTCTTCAAGTACAACAAAGGCCAGATGGTATTTTCATCAATCAAGATAAATATGTGGCTGAGATAGTAAGGAAGTTCAAGTTCACTGATGCAAAGTCGTCAAGCACCCCTGTAGACAAGACTACACATCTACTCTTGAAGGAAAATAGTGGTGAAGCAGTTGATGTGCACATGTACAGGTCTATGATTGGTTCCTTGGTGTATCTTACATCATCTAGACCAGACATCATGTTTGCAGTGTGTGCGTGTGCAAGGTTTCAGGTCACTCCCAAGTTCTCTCACTTGACTGCTGTGAAGAAGATTTTCATATATCTTAAAGCATTTCCTACTCTGGGATTGTGGTACTCTAGAGATTCCCCTCTAGATTTGGTTACTTACTCAGATAGTGACTATGTTGGAGCCAGTTTGGATAGAAAATCTACAACAGGTGGATGCCAATTTCTTGGCAACAGATTAGTGTCATGGCAGTGTAAGAAACAAACAATGGTGGCAAATTCATCAACTAAGGCAGAGTATGTGGCTGCTGCAAGTTGCTGTGCTCAAGTTCTATGGCTTCAGAATCAACTTTTGGACTATGGGTACAATTTCATGAATACCATCATTCATATTGACAATAGCAGTACCATTTGCATTATTAAGAATCCAGTTCAACACACAAAGACTAAACATATTGAAATTAGACACCATTTCATAAGAGACAGTTATGAAAAAGGACTAATTCAAGTTGTCAAAATTCATACTGATGACAACTATGCTGATTTATTAACAAAAGGACTTGATGTGGGTAGATTTCAGTACTTGGTAACAAGTATTGGAATGCTAAATCCATAAACTTTTTGTGTCAAATTGTCTTTGGTGTTGAGTGGAAGTTTCTGGGTACTAATATTGTTGTATAAGTTTGTATATGTTTTGTGCTTGTGTTTTTGCTTGTTCAATAACCTTTATGCAGCATAGATGGGAGTTGATCTTAAAAGGTACGTAACTGAGACACACAACAAATGGTTATTGATTCACCATGTCTAATACACATAAGAATCAACTAGTCCAGAGCAAACGGCTACTGGTAAAGACTTGACAAATCCGTTTATGGTTGATAGTTTACCAAAAACTATATGGTTATCAACTCACCATATTCTTTATGATTAAGAGTTGGCTAGTCCATAGCAAACGGTTCATGGTAAAGACATATCAAATCTGTTGATAGCTGGTAGTTTGCTAAAAACTATGATAAGAGCAGTTGATTGGTCCCAAACGGTCAGGTTTATTACACAAGTCAACCACTTGTGAATGGTCAACCGTAATAAAATTCAAACAGTCTAAAACCAATGCAATTAAATCCATAGGAGTATAGTGTTTCCCAGGTCGTTAAGTCCCACGGAGGATTAATGGTGCTTAAAAACGTTCAGATGTCGAATGATCACTAAGGATAATGATCAGTAAGGATTTTGGTTTATAATTACACTACTGATTGATTGGAATGGTAATTGGATACAGAATTATAAAGCACAACAATCAGATTAAACAAACTTGAACGCGTACGTTTATTAAATTTTACGTAAACGTATAAAATAAAACGTAAATTTTAAAGAATAAAACACCTATGGATATGAAAATAATATTTTTACAATCCTAATAATAAAATAAAATTATTGGAAAATTAAAATTATTTTTATGACTATATATTTAATTATTATTAATTAAAAACTATTTTTAACTATTTAATAATACCCTAAAATATAAGGAAATATGAAATAAAGCTAGAAAAGTGAAATTATGACTTAGAAAAATCTGAAATTTTATAAAACTTATTTTAAAATTGAAAATATATTTTTTACACTTTTTATCTATTTATTATTAATTAATTCCTATTTATTAATTATTAAAATACACTTAAATACAAGAAAATATAAAATTAACCTGGAAAAATGAAATTTTAACTTAGAAAAATCTAAAATATTAGAAAACTTATTTTAAAACTGAAAAGATATTTTTTATGTTTTTTATTTGTTTATTATTAATTATTTAATACTTTTTAACTATTTTAAATTCTAATAAATACTAAACAAGCTAAGAAAATTCTGAAATTTTTTCTATAAATATCCTATGATGACAGAAAGTTAAGAAAATTATAAAAACAGAAAGTGCTTAATAATAAGCTGAAAAGAAAAATTAAAAAGCTAAATTCTATTAAATAAACGCTATCACTATTTTTAAAATGATGTTTTTGTGATTTTTATTTTATAAACCTATTATACTACTAATAATAAGCAACTTTAATGAAAACAAAAATTTTGGAACTTAAAAATAAGCAGTTTGAGAGCTTATGAGATCAACAGTTTAAGCTTTTGGCTTATTTTGATTTTTTTAAGCTCAAACAAGCTTCACAGTTGAAACCAAAGTTAAAATAAGATATAAATAAGCTAAAGCTACTTATATTAAGCTAAAAAGCACAGAGAATCATACTGATAAGCTTTTAAAAAGCAAATAAGCACTTCTACTAAACCAAGAAAACAAACAAGCTTGCACAGTTTTTGTAGGCTAGATTAAGCTAGGGGCAAAAGCTCCAAAGCTCAAAATAAGCACTGAGGCAACAAGCTTGTTAGGTGAGCTTCTCAAAAAACCAAAATATACAAGGTTTGACCCACTAATAAGCTCTGTATGAGCTTATGAAAAGCTTACTAACACTGAGTGTTCAGGTGTACACAAGAAATGGGACAACTTAAAAGCTACTTGCTCTATCAAATAAGCTAGAAAGTAAAAAATTAAGCTTGGAACTTTAAGACAGCTAGGTTAACTACACAAAAAAACCAAAATTCACAAGCTAAGGTTTACTAATGAGCTTTTTATTAGCTTGTGAAAAAGACTCAATCAACTGTGCACAGGGCACTTTTTTAGAAATGGGTCTAAAGTAAGCTAAGAAATAAGCAGTTAAATAAGCTAACTAGAAATTATAAAAAAAATACTATGATAAATATGAGCAGTTGAATATTAATATCCCAAAAGCTCAAATCTTGAAACTTAATATTAAATCCTATATAAAATTATCTAGTTTATTCAAAAACTACCAAACTGAAATTTTGACTTTTTTATATTACACTAACAGGTTGACTAATATGAACTTTGAATTGATTCTACTAACTGATTATGTTGTAATAAGCTAAGATAAGATGAAATTAAGCTATTTTACCAAGTTATAAGCTATATGATGAATTTGACAAGTTAAATTCTAACAGTGAACAACTAGAGTAAGATTAAAAAGGATTTTGACTTTTTAACAAGTGAGCACTGGTTTTATTTGTTTCACTGAGCTATTATGACCAAGTGTGATAAACACCAAACAAGAACACTGTCTTGAACAACCTTTAACACAATTAACAAAGCAGTTCCAAACAACCCTTTATAAAACTGTTTTGAAGCTTAAGGTACTAAAACAGATTTTTAAACCAAGGAGTCCATTGATTAACTTATAATAACCATATTTAGACAGAATTAAACTAAAATTAACACACTTTAAACAGGTAAACTAGAAAATGCAAATTTTGAGAAAATTGCTTACAAATTGGAATTCAAGTGGAATCTGAGAACCAAGAACTGAGAACACTTCCTATAGCTTCCCAAGAAGCTGTAAACCCAAGGCAATCCAAAATCAACCCTGCTCCAGCTTCTTGATCATTTCTCCATTGATTTTTTTATTTATAACTATTTTTTTTTTATTTTTGCTTTTTAACTGTAAACTGTGTTTTAAAGTTACTAAAAGCTTTAAAAAGCTTTCTAAGGAGCTTATATGGGCTTATGAGTCCAAAACAACAACTAATAACAACATTTGATCATATTGAGAATTTAAGGAGGAAATTTTGCATAAACAGAAAAGAGTGCTTAAAACTGAAATTGATGTTCACAAAAGCTTTATTATACACTAAGAACTTGAAATACAAAGCTTGAAAGCTTAAACATACACTGGAATTTAAAAATTAACTATTTCGACATAAACTAAATTAAATTACACTAGATACTTGTCTACATTGCTCCAATCATCCTTTATATTGATCTTTTTGAGTCTTTGTCGACTTCTGAATGTTTCCCACTTCATTTCAACCATTGGATTCTTCAAATTCATCAGAATCATCCATTTGGCATTTTGGCGGCAAAAGGTTATTTGAGTGGGTTTTTGCAATTAAGGAATTTTGGGAGGATGTGGAGGTGGAAGGGAGTGGGTAGACAGCTAGGAGACAGGTGGTTGCAAGTGGTGATGAAAAACCAGGCAAGGTGGAGAGTGGTATCTGGTTTGGCGGGATTTTGTGAGGGAGATGAATAGTAACGGTGGTTTGACTGGGGTTTGACCCCGTTTTTAGTAATAGGCTGGGGTTCAAAATGGATATTGGCAGGGTTCAAATGGGTTTTGGACTGGCTCAAGGGTCAAGGTCCAAGGTTCATGGTAAGTTGGGTTGGGCTTGTGACTGGGCTGGATATTGATTTGGGTTTGTGTTATTAATACACAAAGGGTCCGGTTTGGTTTGTAGCTAATAAATCACAAGGACCAATTTTGTAATTTCTGCAAAGTTGAGGGTTTAAACCTGCAATTTTTACAAAGTTAACACAAGGACCGAATATGCCATTTATGAATATTACAAGGGTAATATTTGATAATTTTCCATTTTTAAATATCCGAGGACTATTTTTGACACTTTTCAAAGTTGAGGGACCAAAGTTGTAATTTTGTAAATTTTAAACTTGGAAGGGTTTGTTTTGACAACTTTTGAATCCTATAGACCTTAAATGATATTTTGCTTTATTTTGATTTACCAGGGACTATTTTTGACAACTTTTGAAACTTGGGGGACTAAAACTGCCAATTATGCAAACTTGATACGTTTTTCACCTGTTTTTAGTATTTTTGCATTTGAAACACATAAAACACTTATTTGTGATATTTTTATCATTTTGATGCATTTCTGAGTGTTTTCAGATGTTTTAGCAGACTAAAAGGTACAAAAATGATGAGTATTTGCATACTCATCAATCCCCACACTAAGATATTGCTAGTCCCTAGCAATATTTTGAGAAAACTTAATGGATTTCATCTCTTTACCAAAAGCCATTACTTCTGGAGTAGCCAATTATTTCAGTTCAAGTAAGAACCTTGGTACAATGATAACCAAATGATTTTAAGCAAATCATAAGTCAAACGGATTTGATTTGTCTTTACCAAGCCGTTGCTTCGGACTAGCCAACTCTTAAATAAAATATCTTTGGTGAGTCGATTTACCAATTATGGTTTTCCAACTGCCTTTACCACAAGCCATAAACTTGCGGGCTAGCCAACTCTTCACTAATTAAAGATATGGTGAGCTGAACACCATACAATTTTGGGCAAATTGCAAGCCGTCAATGGATTTGAGATATCTTTACCAAGAGCCGTTTGCTCCTGGATTAGCCAATCCTTTTGTTTATTAGACATGGCGGACTGATAACCATAAGCTGAGTAAGTGCAAAACACTTACTCCAAAAAAAAAATTTTGGCCAAAAATGGGGGAATTGGGTGGTATAATTACATGATAAAATTTGTGAGAATCCCCCCCCACACTAGAAATGAATATTGCCCTCAATATTCAAAGTAACGGCGGTTATGCCGAAACATAGAACGTAAAAGGGAAATACTACGGCTATTATTTTTTATATATACACAATTTTTTTTTTTTTTTTGATGAAAACTTATATACAACAGCGGGGGGCAACTCCCCCACACTAGGGTGGTAGAAAGTAGAAAGAAATCAGAAATATGGGTGAAAACCCATATGGTGTGCTATTGTTTTTGATTCCCGAGTCGCTAGCTTGACTCGATCCCCGCATTCATTGGTTCATGGGGAAAGTTTGTAGATCTGGGACAACCATGGGTGGAATGTCCTCTCCAAAATAGTGCTTCAACCGATGACCATTCACTTTAAAATTTGGACCATCGGGTTGAGATAACTCAATAGTTCCGTAAGGAAATACTTTAGTGATGGTGAATGGTCCAGACCAGCGGGATTTTAGTTTTCCTGAGAAAATCTTCAATCTTGAATTGAAAAGAAGGACTCGATCACCGACGTTAAAAACGCGGTTCTTGATTTTGGAGTCATGAATCTTCTTTGTCTTTTCTTTGTAGATCAAAGAGTTCTCGTATGCTTCATCACGGAGTTCATTTAATTCATTCATTTGAACTTTTATGTGATCACCAGCTGTCTGAATATCGAAGTTGGCATGTTTCAAAGCCCAGTATGCTTTGTGCTCAAGCTCAATCGGCAGATGACACGCCTTTCCGTACACAAGCTTGTATGGAGTACGCCCGATGGGTGTTTTATAAGCTGTACGGAAGGCCCAGAGTGCGTCATCTAGTTTATCTGACCAGGATGCACGGTTTTCGCCTACTGTCCTTTCCAGAATTCTTTTAATCCCTCGGTTAGAAACTTCCACTTGCCGACTTGTTTGGGGGTGGTATGCAGTAGAGAGACGGTGGGTTACACCATACTTTTGCATGACTCTATCAAATTGGTCATTGCAGAAATGCGTACCACGATCACTGATTATAGCTCGTGGAGTTCCAAACCTAGCAAAAAGAGATTTTAAGAATTTTACAACAACTTGGGCATCATTGGTAGGTAAAGCTTTCGCTTCAACACATTTTGAAAAATAATCAACGGCCACGAGTATGTATTTGTTTCCTCGAGATGAAGGAAATGACCCCATAAAGTCAATGCCCCAGATGTCAAAAATCTCACATACTTGAATGGCATTTTGCGGCATTTCATTTCTTTGAGAGATATTTCCGAGACGTTGACAAGCGTCACAGGTTTTGACAAATTCGTGGGCATCCTTGTAAATCGTGGGCCAATAAAATCCGGAATCAAACACCTTCTTGGCAGTGTAGTTTGGACTATGATGGCCCCCGGTGGGTCCAAAGATGGCAAGCTTTGAGAATGTCTATAGCTTCCTGTCCATAAACACACCGTCGGATGACTTGATCCGCACAGATTTTGAATAAGTAGGGGTCGTCCCGGAAGTAATGTTTAACATCCTTGAAGAATTTGTTCTTCTGTTGGGTCGACATTCCTTTCACTATGAAGTTACCCGCATGGTAATTTGCGAAGTCAGCAAACCATGGGGTAGTAGAGTTTCTACGAAAAGTAACCGCATTGAGTGTCTCGAGAGGAAATGTTTCATTTATTTCCTTTTTCTCAAAAACATTTTGGTGTGGGTTTTCTAATCGGGACAGATGATGCCGTGGTTCTCAGCTCCTTGTTTATCACGTATAATGATATCAAATTCTTGCAGGAGGAGAACCCAACGAAGCAATCTCGGCTTTGCATCTTGTTTTGCAAAGAGATATTTGAGAGCCGAGTGATCCGTATATACCACGCATTTGGTCAAGATTAAGTACGGCCGAAACTTCTCAAACGCATACACCACGGCTAGTAGCTCTTTTTCTGTAGTGGTGTAATGGGTTTGAGCTTCAGTCATAGTCTTACTTGCGTAGTGGATAGGCTGAAAATGCTTGGTTATACGTTGCCCTAAGACTGCACCGATAGCAAAATCACTTGCATCGCACATGAGCTCAAAAGGCAAATCCATCGAGCAACGAGAATGGGTGCTTCAGTAAGCTTTTTCTTTAATGTTGCAAAAGCTTTGATGCACTCAGGTGAGAAGATAAAAGGAGCATCTTTTTCAAGAAGATGGGTCATAGGCCGGGCGATTTTAGAAATATCTTGTATGAATCTGCGATAAAAACCGGCATGACCTAAAAAACTCCTAATACCTTTGACGGTAGTAGGATGAGGCAATTTAGCAATAACATCGACTTTTGCTCTATCGACCTCAATCCCGTTTTTTGAAATCTTATGGCCAAGGACTATGCCTTCTTTGACCATAAAGTGGCTCTTCTCCCAATTTAGACAAAGATTGGTGTCTTCACACCGTTTTAGCATTTTTTCTAAATGGGAGAGACATGTTTGAAATGAGTCCCCAATGACCGAGAAGTCATCCATAAACACCTCCATTTTTTCCCCGATCATGTCGTGGAAAATTGCCATCATACATCGTTGGAACGTGCCAGGAGCGTTACATAGGCCAAAAGGCATACGTTTGTAGGCAAAAGTTCCGTATGGGCAGGTGAATGTGGTCTTTTCTTGATCCTGTGGATCAATGGGGATCTGAAAATACCCCGAGAAACCATCAAGGAAACAATAGTAATCGTTCCCTACTAATCTCTCAAGCATTTGGTCCATGAAGGGTAGAGGAAAATGGTCTTTTCGGGTAGCGTCATTCAACTTACGATAGTCAATGCAAACACGCCATCCCGTTACCAACCGAGTTGGAATTAACTCGTTATTTTCATTTGTGACAACAGTTATGCCACCCTTTTTAGGAACACAGTGAATTGGGCTAACCCAAGGACTATCAGAAATCAGGTAAATTAATCCTGCATCAAGAAGTTTAAGAACCTCTTGTTCAATAACATCATGGATTTTTGGATTCACCCTTCTCTGATGTTGGACTGTTGGCTTGAAGTCATCCTCCATCAAGATTTTGTGAGTACAAAACTCAGGGTTGATACCCTTAATGTCGGAGAGTTTCCAAGCAATTGCTTGCTTGTGTGACTTCAAGACCTTTATGAGAGCAGCTTTTTCATCTTTATTCAAATCTCGAGCAATAATGACGGGTAATTTATCATCACCCTCAAGAAATACATACTCGAGATGAGGTGGTAAGTCCTTAAGTTCTACCTCAGGAAATTCTTCAGTTTTCTCAACTGACTTGACTTCCTTGTTATGAAGCTCGACGGGAGGGATTGATGATGGATCATCATTAAGCAACTTCTCAATGAGAAGAATATCTCTCTCGATGTCAATTGGAGCGTGATCAATTTCCCATGAAACCGAATCACTAGACAAGTATGCTTCAATCTCTTCCAAGATGAAGTCACTTTCCTCAAACGGAGTGAGAGAAGGAGTAGAATTGGCAATGATGGGTTGAGATGAATGAGTAAGATTATCACTCGAAGAATTATGATCATAACCAAGAACTTCTTGAGAGTACTCTTCAGAAGCAACATTAATGATATCTATTCGGTTAACCGACTCAGAATCATAGTTTGCGGAGTACCTCGAAGTTTGATCAAGGTTAAAGGTGACAGCTTCATTACCCACACGTAATGTGATTTCTTGCTCAAATACATCAATGAGAGCACGGCCCGTTCTTAGGAATCCTCCTCCAACAATGAGGGGAACCCGTGGATCAGCATTGAAATCAACAACTACAAAGTCAGCTGGAAAATGGAACTTTCCTACTTTCATGAATACGTCCTCGGCAATGCCAAGTGGACGGGATATTGTACGATCTGCAAGCTCGAGAGTCATGCATGTAGGAGTAAGGTCCGGAAGAGAAAGTTTCTTCCATACTGAATGAGGCATTAGGTTAATGCTTGCACCAAGATCGGCTAAGGCAAAGCATTCAACCATCCCTGGAAATACACAAGGTAAGAGAAATTTTCCAGGATCTCCAAGCTTCTCGGGAAGCTTCTTTAACAGAACTGCTGAGCAATTCTCTTTCAGAGGAGTTTTAGCCATTTCAAACAGTTTTTCCTTGTTGCTTAACATGTGTTTGAGAGTTGATGCAAACTTGGGCATCAGCATGATAGCATCCGCAAAGCTTATGTCAAAATGTAGTTCTTGGAAAATTTGAAAAAATTTATCCATTTGATGACTGGCTTTTTCGCGGAGTTTTTGCTCATTCAAACGTGATGGGTAAGGAATAGAAGATTTGGATTTAGGGTTTTCAACCGAGATGTCATGTGAATCAAAAATAACTCCTGGCTTAGACTTGGGTTTCAGGACAACTTGAGGTTGGACATCGTTGGTACCTCCGTTATTAGTAGGAAGTTCCTTGTCCTTTGTCCCCTCAGGTTCACTTTCCACTACCTTCGGGAGAGAAGAAGAAGAGGTAGTAGGAATAGCGGGTCCATCGTATGATACGCCACTTCTGGTTGTGATCACCTTTGCATCGCCCCTCGGGTTAGCGATCGTGTTGCTCGGAAGTTTTCCTGAGCCCGAGGGTTGATCATTTAAAGACTTCTTAATGTCAGAAATCTGGCTAACCAACAACCTGTTCATTTCATCTTGGGATTTCATGAATTGCTTCAATAGCTCATCAGATGTTGATACTGGAGGAGGTGGAGGGAAATTTTGAGGCCGTATGTTTTGATTATAGCCTTGTTGTTGGAAATTCCCTTGGTTAGGATTCACATTTCCATGAAATTGATTCCCTCGATTGAAATTATTTTGATTAAAGTTTCCTTGATGTTGGAAACCTTGATTTGGTCCGGGATAGAAATTACCTTGGTTTTGATAAACTTGGTTCATTCTAGGTTGGTTCTGATTCCGGTTTTGTATGTTAGGATTCTGGTTAAAACCGGGTGGTCCCTGATAAGTATTAGCACGGTAGTTTGGCTCATTTTGAGGACGGTATTGATTACCTCCCTGATGTGAAGTACCGGCTATAGCATTGGCTTCAAACGGACTACCATCTGTGGCAGTACAGTTGTAGTATGCATGAGGGCCACCACAAGTAACACAGATCTCGACTTTCTTCACTTCACCATGTGATGGTGTCTGTGTGAAAGTGACTTTCTTTTGGTTAGCAAGAACCAAAGCCTGAATAGCATCCGTGAGTTTGTCAATCTTAGCATCGGTGCTAGATGTACTCACGTGAGATGAAGTAGAAGGTCCTGCATTAGACCGAGTCTGATATGTCTTTGTTCGGAAAGGGCGGACCTAGGACTTGTTTTCAATGATTTGCAAGGCTTCTTTTGTGGTCTTGCTCAGGAAATTACCTCCCGCGGAGGCATTTAAAGAGTCTTGGTCACTTGGCTCACCATTGTAGAAAGTATCCATTTGCATTAACTCGGAAAAACCATGGTGCAGACACTTTCGGAGCAACTCTTTGTAACGATCCCATGCCTCACCGAATGATTCATCAAATCTTTGAGTGAATTTCATTATCTCATTCTTAAGACTTGTAGTTCGGGATGGAGGATAGAATTCGTTCACAAACTTAGTGACTAAATCTTCCCATGTCTCAATGGAACGAGGGGGTTGTTTCTCAAGCCAATTCCGGGCTTGTCCCTCTAAAGAGAATGGGAACAGAAGAAGCTTAATTGCTTCATGTGGGACATTCTTGTATTTGATGGTCGATGCAATCTTGTTGAACCATCGAATATGTGCATGAGGTCGTCCCGCTCAAAACCATAAAATTGGCTTTGGGTTACAAGATTAAGCAACCCGGTTTTGAGCTCAAAGGTATCGCCACGCGATGGCTGGGACAATAACGGCATCTCCGTAACCCTCGATGGGTGCTTGGAGAAGCTCTTTCATCGGTTTATCTTCTGCCATTAAGACAGGGGGTGGTGGTGTTAGACGTTCCTCGTCCACGGCTGAAGGAGCAAAACGTCCTCTACGTCTACGCGGAATACTTGCAAGCTCTGAAAGTGGACTGGTGGAGCTGGAAGAACGAGTGCGCATGCACTAAGTTTAAAAATCGGTTTTCAAAAACAAATGCGAGGCAAAACGACAAGTGAACTTAAACCAATAATCACAAATGAAATGGCTTCTTTGAAAAAGGTACACCAAATCACAAGGACACAAAGGCAAGTTTTGATCTTTAAGATTGGGAACTTATTAATGTTCACACCCCCAGTTGGAAGGTGTTCTGCCTTGGTTTGCGGTGGTTGATTTTTATGTATTTATTAAGTACCACTGAAAAGACGTAGGTATGGATTTGTGCTAAGGGTTTAAATACTTTTGGACAATATTTTTGGTATCGTCTCGTTTAACCAAATCGTACCGCTTTAAGAATCACCTTAAAGAAAATACAAGATAGAAAACGTTACGATTGTTTTGTTGTTTTATATATTTTTTTTTTGTGTTGTTAACACTTTAGGAAAAGTGTTAATGAACTTTTTGATATTGATAACTTTACAAAAAAAACTGTTTACAAACGGTGGTATATGTGCAAGTATGGGTCTGAAAATGTTTAAAACACGCTTACAGCCTCCCCGGCAGCGGCGCCAAAATTTGATTGGTCCCAAACGGTCAGGTTTATTACACAAGTCAACCACTTGTGAATGGTCAACCGTAATAAAATTCAAACAGTCTAAAACCAATGCAATTAAATCCAGAGGAGTATAGTGTTTCCCCAGGTCGTTAAGTCCCACGGAGGATTAATGGTGCTTAAAAACGTTCAGATGTCGAATGATCACTAAGGATAATGATCAGTAAGGATTTTGGTTTATAATTACACTACTGATTGATTGGAATGGTAATTGGATACAGAATTATAAAGCACAACAATCAGATTAAACAAACTTGAACGCGTACGTTTATTAAATTTTACGTAAACGTATAAAATAAAACGTAAATTTTAAAGAATAAAACACCTATGGATATAAAAATAATATTTTTACAATCCTAATAATAAAAGAAAATTATTGGAAAATTAAAATTATTTTTATGACTATCTATTTAATTATTATTAATTAAAAACTATTTTTAACTATTTAATAATACCCTAAAATATAAGGAAATATGAAATAAAGCTAGAAAAGTGAAATTATGACTTAGAAAAATCTGAAATTTTATAAAACTTATTTTAAAATTGAAAATATATTTTTAACACTTTTTATGTATTTATTATTAATTAATTCCTATTTATTAATTATTAAAATACACTTAAATACAAGAAAATATAAAATTAACCTGGAAAAATGAAATTTTAACTTAGAAAAATCTAAAATATTAGAAAACTTATTTTAAAACTGAAAAGATATTTTTTATGTTTTTTATTTGTTTATTATTAATTATTTAATACTTTTTAACTATTTTAAATTCTAATAAATACTAAACAAGCTAAGAAAATTCTGAAATTTTTTCTATAAATATCCTATGATGACAGAAAGTTAAGAAAATTATAAAAACAGAAAGTGCTTAATAATAAGCTGAAAAGAAAAATTAAAAAGCTAAATTTTATTAAATAAACGCTATCACTATTTTTAAAATGATGTTTTTGTGATTTTTATTTTAAAAACCTATTATACTACTAATAATAAGCAACTTTAATGAAAACAAAAATTTTGGAACTTAAAAATAAGCAGTTTGAGAGCTTATGAGATCAACAGTTTAAGCTTTTGGCTTATTTTGATTTTTTTAAGCTCAAACAAGCTTCACAGTTGGAACCAAAGTTAAAATAAGATATAAATAAGCTAAAGCTACTTATATTAAGTTAAAAAGCACAGAGAATCATACTGATAAGCTTTTAAAAAGCAAATAAGCACTTCTACTAAACCAAGAAAACAAACAAGCTTGCACAGTTTTTGTAGGCTAGATTAAGCTAGGGGCAAAACCTCCAAAGCTCAAAATAAGCACTGAGGCAACAAGCTTGTTAGGTGAGCTTCTCAAAAAACCAAAATATACAAGGTTTGACTCACTAATAAGCTCTGTGTGAGCTTATGAAAAAGCTTACTAGCACTGAGTGTTCAGTGTACACAGAAATAGGACAACTTAAAAGCTACTTGCAGCCCTATCAAATAAGCTAGAAAGTAAAAAATTAAGCTTGGAACTTTAAGACAGCTAGGTTAACTACACAAAAAAACAAAAATTCACAAGCTAAGTTTTACTAATGAGCTTTTTATTAGCTTGTGAAAAAGACTCAATCAACTGTGCACAGGGCACTTTTTTAGAAAAGGGTCTAAAGTAAGCTAAGAAATAAGCAGTTAAATAAGCTAACTAGAAATTATAAAAAAAATACTATGATAAATATGAGCAGTTGAATATTAATATCCCAAAAGCTCAAATCTTGAAACTTAATATTAAATCCTATATAAAATTATCTAGTTTATTCAAAAACTACCAAACTGAAATTTTGACTTTTTTATATTACACTAACAGGTTGACTAATATGAACTTTGAATTGATTCTACTAATTGATTATGTTGTAATAAGCTAAGATAAGATGAAATTAAGCTATTTTACCAAGTTATAAGCTACTATGATGAATTTGACAAGTTAAATTCTAACAGTGAACAACTAGAGTAAGATTAAAAAGGATTTTGACTTTTTAACAAGTGAGCACTGGTTTTATTTGTTTCACTGAGCTATTATGACCAAGTGTGATAAACACCAAACAAGAACACTGTCTTGAACAACCTTTAACACAATTAACAAAGCAGTTCCAAACAACCCTTTATAAAACTGTTTTGAAGCTTAAGGTACTAAAACAGATTTTTAAACCAAGGAGTCCATTGATTAACTTATAATAACCATATTTAGACAGAATTAAACTAAAATTAACACACTTTAAACAGGTAAACTAGAAAATGCAAATTTTGAGAAAATTGCTTACAAATTGGAATTCAAGTGGAATCTGAGAACCAAGAACTGAGAACACTTCCTATAGCTTCCCAAGAAGCTCTAAACCCAAGGCAATCCAAAATCAACCCTGCTCCAGCTTCTTGATCATTTCTCCATTGATTTTTTTATTTATAACTTTTTTTTTTTTTTTTTTTGCTTTTTAACTGTAAATAGTGTTTTAAAGTTACTAAAAGCTTTAAAAAGCTTTCTAAGGAGCTTATATGGGCTTATGAGTCCAAAACAACAACTAATAACAACATTTGATCATATTGAGAATTTAAGGATGAAATTTTGCATAAACAGAAAAGAGTGCTTAAAACTGAAATTGATGTTCACAAAAGCTTTATTATACACTAAGAACTTGAAATACAAAGCTTGAAAGCTTAAACATACACTGGAATTTAAAAATTAACTATTTCGACATAAACTAAATTAAATTACACTAGATACTTGTCTACATTGCTCCAATCATCCTTTATATTGATCTTTTTGAGTCTTTGTCGACTTCTGAATGTTTCCCACTTCATTTCAACCATTGGATTCTTCAAATTCATCAGAATCATCCATTTGGCATTTTGGCGGCAAAAGGTTATTTGAGTGGGTTTTTGCAATTAAGGAATTTTGGGAGGATGTGGAGGTGGAAGGGAGTGGGTAGACATCTGGGAGACAGGTGGTTGCAAGTGGTGATGAAAAACCAGGCAAGGTGGAGAGTGGTATCTGGTTTGGCGGGATTTTGTGAGGGAGATGAATAGTAACGGTGGTTTGATGGGTTTGACCCGTTTTTAGTAATAGGTCTGGGGTTCAAAATGGATATTGGCGGGGTTCAAATGGGTTTTGGACTGCTCAAGGTCAAGGTCCAAGGTTCATGGTAAGTTGGGTTGGGCTTGTGACTGGGCTGGATATGGATTTGGGTTTTAATAAAAAAGGGTCCGGTTTGGTTTTTGTAGCTAATAAATCACAAGGACCAATTTTGTAATTTCTGCAAAGTTGAGGGTTTAAACCTGCAATTTTTACAAAGTTAACACAAGGACCGAATATGCCATTTATGAATAGTACAAGGGTAATATTTGATAATTTTCCATTTTTAAATATCCGAGGACTATTTTTGACACTTTTCAAAGTTGAGGGACCAAAGTTGTAATTTTGTAATTTTTAAACTTTGAAGGGTTTGTTTTGACAACTTTTGAATCCTATAGACCTTAAATGATATTTTGCTTTATTTTGATTTACCAGGGACTATTTTTGACAACTTTTGAAACTTGGGGGACTAAAACTGCCAATTATGCAAACTTGATACGTTTTTCACCTGTTTTTAGTATTTTTGCATTTGAAACACATAAAACACTTATTTGTGATATTTTTATCATTTTGATGCATTTCTGAGTGTTTTCAGATGTTTTAGCAGACTAAAAGGTACAAAAATGATGAGTATTTGCATACTCATCAGCAGTCTAGTTTTTATACGTTTTTCTTTACCACTGCTCTTTGAAAATTTTGTGAAAAATTACCACTGCTAGTTCACAGTTTCCACTGACAGTGTTATTTTTACCACTGTTGATCTAGCCGTTACAACTATTGTGTTAGTAACAAATTTTTTACTAGCCGTTGTAGAAAAAAATTGCTTTTTATATATATAGGGTAACTTCTAGAGAATTATCTACTTTCCTATTTGATATTTATCCTCTAAAGATAAATACTTTCCTTAGATAATCTTTCTTGCGCAATACTCCTAAAACCCTACCTCTATATATCTTTTGTCTCAATTGGCTAGTTATTCTTTCAATTCTTACTGACATAATATTGTTTTTCATTCAAAGTTTCTATGGCACCATTAAAATTTGCAGATGAGCACAACCAAGTGGCCTACCTACAAAAGTCAAACGAGAAGAGTGGCCCTGTTTTTCATCAGATTGTGGACTTTCTCAATACTACCCATTTAAGGTATGCTTTGCTTTTAAAACCCACAATTTATATCTCTCAAATCAAACAGTTTTGGACTTCTGCTCAGTCCATAACACTTGAGAATAGAGATACACATGAAACAGTGGATGCTCTTAGAGCCACTGTGGATGGGGTAACTATTGATGTTACTGAGGCATCCTTGAGGAGTGTTCTCCAATTGGATGATCTCAATGGTATCATCACATTACCTATGCCGGACATACATGAAAACTTATCATCTATGGGGTATGATACCACTGATAAAAAAGCTACTTTCAAAAAGAGTGGTTTTTGTCCCCAATGGAGATTTTTTATACATACTCTTTTACATTGTCTTAGTCCAAAGAAAACATCTTATGAGCAATTTAGTTCAACCATGGCTTACCCTTTGGTTTGTCTAGCCACTGATAAGATTTTTAACTGGTCAAAATATATTTTTACAAGTATGACTGGCAATGTAAAGAGTTCAACAAAATTTTTAATGTATCCAAGGTTTGTGCAAGCAGTGCTAAATGAGTTTCAACTGCAACCCCACAAAAGTGTTTACAAAATCCGTTGCCTTAAGCCTAAAGTTTTTCAAAACATGAATAAAGATGGCAATATGGATTTTACACTTCTCTTTCCTCAAATGCTTGCAAAGATTTCGCTTGAACAAAACTCACCCATATTCTCTGTTCCAAACATTGATTATACTCCACCTGTTTCTCACACCTATGAGAGGAGGCGCAAGTCAACTTCACTCATGACAACACAGCATGTTTCTGAACCTTTTGGTCTAGGAACAAGCAGTGGTGGTTCTAGACTTCAACCTAGTCCAACTAGGGAGGATTCTGAGCCAATGCCCCATGATTCACCTCTCCCAACAGGTCACACAGTTGGAAGTGATGAGGGCAGTGGACAACACTTGGAATTGATGGTTTTGTGTACAAAGTTAGACAAACAGGTCAAATCTCTGGAACAAGACTTGGCACAACTTAAAGAGCAACATGCCAAGGATATTACATTTTTGAAGGTAGAGATTCAGACCTTGAAGGAAGAGTTGCAGGGGTTCAAGCAACGAAGAACTGCAAATATTGTGATATAATCTCCCTCTTCACCTCCTGGTGATGATTCAGAAGACTTCAGTGCTGATTTGGGTAATTCTCCCAAACAAGGGAGGAAAACAGATGCTGAAACTCAGGGGAGGAAAATTAATTTTGAAGATGAAGGTGTTTCTGGTAAAGGTGCAGAAGAAGCTGATACTCAAGAAGAGCAACTAGAGAAAGATATTTTCAGTACTGCAACAAATTTTACCATTGATCCATTTCCACTGCAGAGCCAAATATTCCCACTGATGATCAAGATGTTGCCACTGCAAGTGAAGAAATTGATAAACAAAAGAGAAACAAAGGTAAAGTTGTTATGGAAAGTGAAGAGCAACCTGTGAGGAAGATTTCAAAGAAAGAACAAGTTTAGATTGATCATGATAAAGAAGTTGCTGAAAAGATATATGAAGATGAAGTTGCTGAAAAGAAAAAGCTTGAAGAATTGGAAGTTGCAAGCTTTATGGAAGCTAAAAGGCTGGATAGGTTGGAAAATCCAATTTCCACTGTTCCACTTACAAGATTAAGAGAGAAAACTCCAGAGTTCAGCTATGTACCTACTGCAGAAGAAATTGATTTCTTGATTACACATGATCCAGTAATCAAGAAGAAGGCAATTGACCTTGTAGCTGATAAATCTTTAACTGAGGAACAAAGAACTGCTCAGTTGAAAGATTTTATTCAGATGAAGAATAATCAAGCACTTCAAGATGTGATTAGTTCAGTCAGAAAGGGTCAAAAGAAACCAAGGCAACCAACTAAGGCACAAGTTATTGCATACATGAAGACTTATTGTTGCAATGTTGGTGGCTGGAAAAGACATCAATTTAAAGGAATGTCTGATGATAAAGTTGAAAGTATCTACTACAAAGTTCAAAGACAAGATAGAGATTTCATTCCAATGGACTCTAAAGAAGAAGCAAGAAAATATCCTGGTTTGAAGAGAAAGGCCAAAGACAGTGATTCTCAAACTGTTAAGAAGACAAAGTTTGCTGAAGAACAAGAAGATCCAACTGAGAAGTTCACTGAAGAACAACTGACTGACATGATTGTGATTGAAGAAGAAGATTTTTATCCAGATAGACATCCTATCATTGATTGGGAGGTTTACACTGCTAGCAATTTTGCTCCAACATGGAAGATCACAAGGCTAGGTGGTGCAACTTCCTCATTCATTCAATTTGAAGATCTCATCAAAGCTTTTGACAGAGATGATCTTGAAAAATTATGGAAGTTAGTTCAAGAAAGGTTTGATGCTCAAGATCTCAAAGATATGAAGGAGATGCAGTTATGGGTTAATCTTAGAAGGCTCTATGAACCTGATGATAATGATGATTTCTGGAAGTTCTCATGTTCATTTCCTGGTACTAAATGGTTCTACTGTGATTCATGTGAAGTTCATTATGTTTCTACAGCAAATGGAGTAGATGCATTCATGCTTGCTGAGAATGAATATCCACTCAGAGCTGGAACTCTCACAGTGATGTTATGTACAACAATAAGAGGTCATGAAGACAATGAGAAGGTCAGAGCATTGTTACATAGGCTTCAAGATCAATGTTCAAGAGCTATTCAGATGTTAAGGAAGAAGTAAAGTGTTTGGTTGAATTCCCCAAATCCTTGAAGATGATGCAGATTGAAGAAACTTATTGATTTGCAAAGAAATCATAAGTTTAGGGGAGGATTGTTGGGAATAATCTGTTACCACTGATAGTTGTGGAAGACACTGCTTGGATTACACTAGCAGTGGAAACGTATTACCACTGCTGGTACATTATTACCACTGCTATTAGATAATGGTTAGGAGAACGTGTCTAGATAAGTATAGAAAAGATCTTGTGTATATTCTATATTGTGAGCTTTATACTTATCTTGTAAAGGACTCCTTGTACTATAAAAGGAGGTCCTAGGTCATTGTCTTAGGAACTTATCTACATACTTACATACATACGTATTATTCACAAAGGCTTCAAGGTGTAACCCTAGTGATAAGCAAAGATCACTCGTATTATTCATTAATAATATTGGAGCTTAAGTTTTGTGTTTAATCTGTGTTTACTTACAATAAATCATACAATCCGTCTTCTAAGTATTACTAAGTAAATTCCGCGTGCTTATTAATATTATACAAAATATCATTGACACAAGGTGTGTGTCCAGATCCATCACAGTAGCATGATTCTCACCCCAATATAGTTAAAAATGTAGATAAAAGTGGGGCTATGAAACTCACCTCAAGCAATCAACGTACAAATAAACACTAGCAGAAGATAACGGTAATCACGGCTCAACAACTATCGACTCGGCACAACCTATTCATGTAGACCAACTTTAATATATATATTTCTCAAAATCAACGTTATCTACCCCAATATATTCCATTTCTTTATTTCCAAAAATGTCTCGTTTCGCCGTTTAATCCAAGTGTTTGGTATCCTCATTTGGGTGTATCGACTCAATATGATGCTATGAATGCACTCAAACAACCCATATGTAACTCAATGCAACACGATGAGACCTCTAAACGATAAGCTCCATAGTCAAATAAGTTTCAGAATAAATAGTAGACCTTATCAAATTCGTCAACTCGATAAACTCATTTATTTACTCGTGTCGCTCATTATCTCATTAATCAATCATATCCTAAAGAGTCATAAGGATAAGTCACCCATTAATAAGGTTACCCAACGTACCTAGCGGGCTCTTATTAGATTCGTCAACCTAATAAGTCGGCTACCCACGTGGATCAACACTATTAATGCTAGGTTATCCGTAACCAATGCACACAACGTAAGTAAATAAATAATTAAACTAGTATTAAATGTCCACAATTGACATTTATCGATAAACGTGTACTCAAAACATAATTACTCATTTATTATAAAACATTTCCATTTTAGTCGTTAGTTTCCATTTGAAAATAGTAAATAACAAGATAAGTCTTGTTATCGATATTTTTGGTACAAAAGCCCATTTATTATTTATATTTCATAGTCTATTAGCATTTTCATGTTTATATATATTTCGTCAAATTCCAATATTAATCTCATATCGTTATCCGTTTCGAGTCCACGAGCACGAGTCATGACTTCTCGGCTTTTAATCAATCAATGGTCCAAATTATACTAAAGTCCATGTTACGGCTTTGTCGGAGTCAACTATTGACTAAAAAGTCAAAGAACACCGACGTAGCTCAAAGTCAACAATATATATATCAAGTCCAATTTAAAAGTCATAATAGCGCAATTCAATCCCAAACTAACTCAAAACAATCTCGCCAACCAATCAATCAACCAAATATGCCCGAAACCAATGTTATGAGCCTAATGGTCATGACACGGTCACGGTTAAGACCACGTGAACTAAACAAGCTCTAGAAGCTTTTTGGCTCCACGCGTCTCATCCAAACCTCAACTACATCAACCAACAAGCTACCAAAACAACCCGACCTGGACCCGTGGTCCATGTGGGTCACGTACGCAACCCATGGGGCTCGTACGTGCCCTTTGTGCTCGTACATCATGCCAATCCAACCAAACATCGCCCAAATCAATTCCACAACATCCAAATCCAATCATTCAAGATCCAATCATTAACCAAACACAAAACCCATCATCTATTCTAACCAAAAATATGAAACTAGACCTAAAATGCATAAACCCATCAAATTGATACACCACATGCTTACCAAACACTAACTACTTGTTTATTTAGATGTTAATTAGACTTAATTCCATGTTTCACCCAAAAGCCCCAAAATTCGACCTAGGTTCGAAATCCTAATAAGCCATTCGTGGCTTTTCAAAGCTCAAACTAGGTGTATTCATGTCTCTTTTACCTTATCCAAACACGAATTGCAAAAAACCACTTGAAACCCTAAAAATCCGAATCTTAATCTATAAATTTGAAGGTGTTAATGAAGGTTTTAGTGAGAGTATTATATATGGTTGGAAAGAGGATGAAAAGATCTTTGATATGGTGGTGGAGGCGGGTGGTCACGCGCCGGTGGTGGCCGGATTTTGGCCGGAACAGTGGCCGGCGGCCATGAGGTTTAGGGTTAGGGTTTTATTTTAATTTTGAGGAGAGAGAGTAGAGAGAGAAAGGAGGTGTGTGTGTGTTTTAGTGAGAGAAAAGAAAAGAGTAGAATGAGGTGGTGATGCGGTATTTATATTTTGGAGTAGGGACTTAAAAATAAATGGAATGGGAGGAGGGGGTGGCTGGCCAAGGTGAAAAAGGAGGGGTCGTCGTTGCCATTTTTCGTAAACTATCCCGTTTACCCATTCTCGAGCTCATATGTTATCCCCCGAGTGTCTCACGACGTTCATTCGACTTTCTAACATCGTTATTTACGTTTTTACACGAGTTTTAACTATTTATTTGTCAATTTTCGAGTTACGGTCTAAAAGTTACAATATTTATCGTTTTAGGATTTTCTAGTGCCGAATCGAATAGTGCCTACCAAATAGAGTTAAAACTCATACGATAACTCATTTAATAGTGAAATAATCCGTAAAAACCAATAGACGATATAAAATCAAGTCATGGTTTATAAAAATAGTGATAAAGGCAAAGCTCGGTTTAGGTTAACGTAATGCGGTTACCTAAAATAGACTCCCTAAATTGCCAGTTGTCACAGCCTCCCAGCCTCAGAAGAAACCCTGTCCCGGGTTTCACTCCGAGTTGCTTGGTGTCATAAAAAGTTTAGGATACTTCCTACGGAAAACGTCCTCACGTTCCCACGTGAACTTTGGTCCATGTCGGGAGTTCCAACGAACTTTGACAATCGGAATTCGGCTATTCTTCAGCCGTTTAATCTCACGATCCATAATCTCAATCGGTTCCTCAACGAAATTCAATTTCTCATCAATACGAATATCTCTTAAGGGAACAACTATGTTTTCCTCCGAAAGACATTTCTTAAGGTTACTAACATGAAAGACATTGTGTACACTACTCAATTCCGATGGTAGCTCCAGGCGGTATGCTACCGGTCCGATTCTTTCCAGGATTGGAAGGGACCAATATATCGGGGATTGAGTTTTCCACGCTTTCCAAAACGAATCACTCCTTTCCAAGGAGAAACTTTCAACATAATACGATCTCCAACCTGAAATTCTAAAGGTTTACCTCTCTTATCGGCATAACTCTTTTGTCTATCACGAGCGGTTTGCAATCGGTTACGAATCTGAACTATCTTCTCAGTGGTTTCTAGGACAAGTTCGGGACCTGTAAGTTGACTCTCGCCAACTTCATCCCAACAAGCAGGAGAACGACATTTTCGGCCATACAGTTGCCTCAAATGGAGGCGCCTTAATGCTAGAGTGATAACTATTGTTGTAAGAGAATTCGGCCAAAGGGAGATGTCTCTCCCAGCCTTTGCCGAAATCTATAACACAGGCTCTAAGCATGTCTTCTAAAGTCTGAATGGTTCTCTCGCTTTGACCATCGGTCTGAGGATGGTAAGCAGTACTCATATCCAAATTTGTTCCTAATGCTCTCTGTAATGATCTCCAAAAGTGGGATGTAAAACGACTATCCCTATCAGAAATGATAGATATCGGTACTCCATGACGCGATACTACCTCCTTAAGATACAATCGAGCAAGCTTATCGAGACTATCGGTGTCACTAATAGCTAAGAAGTGAGCAGACTTAGTTAAACGATCAACGATTACCCAGATAGCGTCATTGCCGCTAGCTATTCTCGGTAATTTAGTGATAAAGTCAATGGTTATTCGCACCCATTTCTATTCCGGGATTTTGGGTTGAACTAAGAGTCCTGATGGTTTCTGATGTTCGGCCTTTACCTTAGAACAAGTCAGGCACCAACTGACATACTGAGCTATATCGGCTTTCATATTAGGCCACCAATAAAGTTTCTTAAGGTCCTGATACATCTTATCGGCTCCGGGATGAATAGAGTATTTTGATTTATGCAACTCGTGCATAATCAACTCACGGATACCACCATGAAATGGTGTCCAGCTTCTGTCTCTGAAGCATAAAGTTCCGTCGGAACGCTTCAAGAAGCCATTTTCACTTTCTACCATTCCATGAAGATTCTCATAAGGACGGTTCTCTTCCGTCAATGCCTCTGCTTGGGCGGCTAAAATTTGAGACGGTAAGGGCGAAACAATGGTCATTCCTAAGGATCGAATGAGTAGGGGTGGAATGTCCTCTTTACGCTAAGTACATCAGCCACAACGTTAGCCTTACCAGGATGATAACGAATCTCACAGTCATAATCACTAAGCAATTCTAACCAACGCCGTTGTCTCATATTCAGTTCCTTCTGATCTAAGATATGCTTCAAGCTCTTATGGTCGGTAAATACTACACACTTGGTTCCATACAGGTAATGTCTCCAGATCCTAAGAGCAAACACTACAGCACCTAAATCAAGGTCATAGGTGGTGTAGTTTTTCTTAGGCTTCTTAAGTTGTCGGGATGCATAAGCAATCACCTTCTCTCGTTGCATCAAAACAGCACCTAAGCCTTTATGCGAAGCGTCGCAGTACACGACAAAGTCTTCACTTCCTTCAGGCAAAGCTAGGATGCGCGCACTACACAACTTCTCCTTCAGAAGTTGGAATGCTTCTTCTTCCTTTTCTCCCCATTCATACTTAACATCCTTCGTGTTAGTTTGGTCAGCGACTTAGCTATCTTGGAAAATCCCTCAACGAACCTCCTATAATAGCCTGCTAAACCTAGAAACTGTCAGATTTCTGATGGGTTCTTAGGAGCTGCCCATTCCTTAATGGCCTTAATCTTAGCTGGGTCAACATGAACACCTCGACTATCTATCACATGACCTAAGAATTGCACGGACGGAATCCAAAATTCACACTTAGAGAATTTGGCATACAGCTTCTCCTCTCTCAGCAATCCTAAAATGAGCCTCAAATGCTCTTCGCGATCCTCACTACTCTTAGAGTATATTAAGATGTCGTCTATGAATACTATCACAAACTTATCCAGGTATGGCTCCATGAAAACCGCTAGCGCGTTGGTCAAACCAAACGACATCACTTGGAATTCATAGTGTCCATAACGAGTTCTAAACGCCGTCTTAGGGATATCCTCCTCTCGAACTCTAAGCTGGTGATAACCAAATCGTAAGTCGATCTTAGAAAAGACACTAGCTCCTTGGAGTTGGTCGAATAGGTCATCTATTCTAGGTAACAGATATCGGTTCTTCAGTGTCAACTTATTCAACTCCCTATAATCAATACACATCCGAAACGATCCATCCTTCTTCTTCACAAACAACACGGTGCTCCCTACGGTGTGACGAACTTGGTCGAATAAATCCCTTCTCGACAATTCTGCCTGTTTGAGCAGTTCCTCCAATTCTATTAGAGCAAGTCGATAAGGTGCCCGGGCTACGGGTGCCGCACCGGGTATCAACTCTATTTGGAATTCCACTTGTCGGACAGGTGGAATCCCTGGCAGATCGTCGGGAAACACATCCGGAAATTCTCTAATGATGGGTACATCATTGAGGTGTCTTTCACTCTTCTCCTCACTTTTCTTTTCAGAAATTCGAGCCAAGAAAAGACAACCTCCTCTATCGATGTACTTCTGGGCCTTAATACAAGAGATGATGCTCAACCGGGAAGGACTTCCACAGTCGCTCCGATCTCCTTGTATGCTCAGAACTTTTCCGCCATACGGTAAACGCACAATCTTCTCATCAGAAATGATGTGTGCACCGTTCTTCGATAACCAATCCATTCCGATAATGATGTCAAAACTTCCTAAGGTAACCAGCAATAGGTTTATACTAAACGGGCGGTCTAGGAAACTTAAGGTACAACCTCGGACTACGGTGTCTATCTTCTTTCTATTCCCGTTCGCTAATTCCACATCGTAAATAAACCCTAGAGGTGTTTGGGAGATTCCTAGTAATGGCATAAAATTGGTGGATACGAAACTCATATCCGCACTAGTATCAAACAGTATGGAAGCATAGCGATTATTGAGAAGGAACGTACCCGTAACTACGTTAGGGTCCTCACCAGCTTCCTTCGCAATAGCGTAAACACGCGTTGTTCCCATGTCTCTCTTCTGATTCCTAGCACCATAGTTTCCCTGGTTTTCCACAACCTCACGCTTCACAGGGTTTAAGCCATTACTTCCTACACCTTGGTTAGCTAATCCTCCTACATTACCGGGATTTCCTCTCATCCACGGCTCTCGGCACTCATTCTTAAAGTGTCCCTTCTTTCCACATCCAAAACAGGTGACAGTGGCCTTCCAGTCCGCTCCTTGTGCAGTTTGAGCTGAAGCAAGTGGACGAGACCTATAGTATTTGGCCAAATGTCCTACCTTAGAGCACTTCCTACACACATTCGGGCACAGTCCATGGTGGTGTCGGTTACAACGACCACACATAGGCCTACTACCTTCATAACCTTTCCTTTCACCATTTCCTATGGCAAACACCCTGGCTGTCTCATGCCGTTTGTTGCCATTCCCTTTAACAACTTCATTCCTCTTTCTCTTATCACTCCTATCATTCTTACCCTTGTATCCTACTTCCAGTACATAAGAGTCCATCAAACGCTGAGCCACAGCAATCGCCTCATGCAAATTAACTGGCTTCGCAGCGATGACATCATTTCGGGTAGCTAAAGGCAATCCATCAGTATACCTCTCAATCTTAAGTTCTTCAGTGCGAACCATTTCAGGGCAAAGCAATGATAACTCTTGGAAACGACGAGTATAAGTCGCCATGTCAGTACCCTTAACCTTATGGTTCCAGAACTCACTCTCTAACTTCTTAACTTCATTCCTAGGACAGTAAGTCTTGATCAAGAGAGTCTTAAACTGAGTCCAAGTCATACTATAAGCTACATCAATTCCTACTAATCTGTGATAGTTGTTCCACCAGGTTAACGCTTCGTCCTTCAAGGTAAATGTTGCATACTTAACCTTACAATCCTCATCACAATTACTAACGGAAAACACAGATTCAGTTTTCTCCAACCACCTAGTTAGGTAAACTACTCCCTCAGCTCCTCCGAACTCAATGGGACCACAGAATCGGAACTCTTTGTAGGTACAACCTCGAGTTCGATTCGGCATTGAGGTCCCACCAGAGGTGTTAGGGAGATTAGTCTCGGCTAGCAGTTCAGCGACATGCTGCGCCACTAACTGGTCAACATGGGCTGGGTTCACAGGTGGAGGGTTTTGTGGAACAGGACCATTCTCAGCACGGTCGTTCACATTCAGGTTTTCTACAGCTGGGTTATCAGGGTTCGGGTTCTCAACAGGTGGAGTGGTCGGGGCCGGACTAGGGGTGTCAAATGGGTCAACCCGACCCGACCCGAACCCGACCCGAACCCGATAATGCCTTATAGGGTCGGGTTGATTCGGGTCCAACTTAGCTTATCGGGTTTATCGGGTCAACCCGATTAACCCGATAACGTTATAAGGTCGGGTTAGGGTCTTAATTAGTTTGTTATCGGGTTATCGGGTTGACCCGATATACCTTATAAGCTATAATGACATATTTAAAACTTTATAAAATCTGAACTAAACTCCCTTTAGTCACAAATTTTAATCTGTAAATCAACTTAATCTCAATACGTATGTTAGGATGTGCACTACTTACTAAATTGATCTATATCACAGCGGTTCATAAACCCTCCCACGAATCATTATACTCTCATATATATACTCCTATAGTCCTATGGTTTAAATCACTATATTTATTCCAAGTTGGAAAAGATAATTGTTTCACCATGTTCAAACGAATAATACATGGGTATGCGACGTTTTATAACATAATGTATCAATTGAATTTTTCTAACATTAATTTTAGTTTCCCATTGTAACAGTATTTATTTTGGAATTATATTGTTGTAAATTTGTAAGTTTTTCATACCTGGAGCTCGAGGTAAGGAATAAAGCAAGTTGTAGAATGAGATTAGCATGTAACCCGTTAACCCGATAAGCCCGACCCGATAACCCGCAACCTGATAGACCCGAACCCGATAAACCCGATATCTTATAGGTTCGGGTTGCGGGTTAGTTTTTATTTTTTCAAAACCCGATAGACCCGACCCGATAAGCCTCTAACCCGACCCGATAACCCGATTGACACCCCTAGGCCGGACGACGACCTCGACGAACAGGGGAAACAACAACAGCAGGAGCTGCTCGGTTGTTCCTAAGCGGGTTTTGTCTTGTTTCCATCATTCTGAAGGCAAGAAGAACAGTTTCATAATTTCACAATTCATGCTCTAAAGATAGAGTTGGGTTCCAAGGATCACCCAATAACGCCTGAATACATAATCAAGTCCAACAGGGATAACGCTATATCAAAGCGAAACAATCAGATACTGAATCATAACTAAGGATGCTCGTTCCAATAACCATAACTCATAGGTTTCAAAAGTGGAAATACATGGAAGGATACGAAGAAATCCAAAAACGATCCTAACGACGATACTATTAAGACAACTAGGATAGATCTACCTCTCGAACCAAGTACTACTTAGTTTCAAGATGGTACAAAGCAATGAATCTCATACTATCTAGCCACGATTACGAGCACTCCTAAATGATCTCCAAACATCATCCATCACTCTCCATAGAGACAAAATCTCCAACCGCTGAGAGTCGCAATCTTTCCTAAGACTCACGACCTCCTTCTCCAAACCGTCGACCATGCGCTGGAGCGCTTGGTCTGCCTCCAAGGCTGTCAAGCACTCTGTAAGCCAGTCTTCAACCTGCTCAAAGAGTCCCGACAGACCTTCTCTCAAGGCCATCGACTTCTTCTCTACCTTAGTCAAATCTATCCTCAAATCCTCTACACTAGCCCTAGATATTCCAACCAACCGATCCGTCAACTGACTAAGCCTAGTATCCTGTGATGTAATCCTTTCCCACATCAGACCCGTCTCACCATACTCCTCGGGCTCTAAAGCAATCTCTGATGGTATCTCAGATCCTAACGGGCTACCTATATAAGGTGAGTAAGGTGGTGAGTCAATGTCTAAAGGTTGTCCAGGGGACTCAAGCTCAGGCAAAGGAGAACCTGGTCTTGGAGAATGTGCAGGACTCTGCAATGGAGGAGTACCCCCTTCTGGGATATCCTCATCATCCTCCTCCTGAGGATCCTCATCCTCATCTAGGCCTCCTAAGACATGGTGATGCTGGTGGTGATGACAGAAGAGAGTGGGCTGCTAAACGGATAGGTGATGATGGTGGTCTCACAGACATGCGGGCAGTGCTATAAGCAAGCCTAGGAGTTTGTGCTCGCGCTAAGACCTGATGTAAAGTGAGCTGCCTAGATGAGCTAGGGCGATCTGATGATGATGAACTAGAGTGACGGGCAATCTCATAAGGATCACCCTGCGCAACCGTCATGAGAGTCAATGCTGGCGAACTAGCTACAACAAGGACCTCCTCAGACACATCAAAAGCTAGTGAAGGCATAGTCTGTGACAATGGCATAGGGTAGGTATAAGTGTTCGAAACAACTAGTTTTAATAAGCGCATCAACTCAACCAAAACATATATCACATAATGAAAGCTTTAAAAGTGTAGGTACCGCATTACTCAAAATATGCCTTTAAATAAAACACATAAGTTCCGTTCTATCACTTAATCCCATATCAAGTCAATCGAGTTCAAAATCCCAAAATCATAATATACCGTTTACTCAAAATCATATTCCGTAGTATCTCGATAATCACATCTCATTTACCCAAAATCAATAATCATATCTCCAAATCATAACGTTTCCATAATCAGTTCACAATATCCCTTAACAGATCATCTCATAATTCAAATCGCAGTTCATACCATAATCAATTAAGAAGCTTCGGCTTGGCAAGTGGGCGTGCGTCGGTCGAAGATCAATTTTTCTTAAAAGTGGTTATAGTTTTGGGTTTATAAAATACCTAATTCTCTATAACCTTGAGCTATGATACCAATCTGTAACACCCCCAAATCTCGGTACAGCGGAAGACTTAATCAAGTTTTCAGGGCGTTACTATTGGATTGTTATCGCACACAAGTATAGCAAAAGATAGTCATTTAACATTCAAAACCAATCCCAAATTTAGTTATTCAAAACATTTAATCCGAAAGTGTAAATATTAGGCCTAACACATGTTTCAATAAAATAGGTCCCCAAAGTTTATCAGAGTCAGAAATGATCCTTGAACCCCGCCTTCTTGCCAAGCTTCCACTGATCAAGTATTCCAAGCATCTTTCAAATACCTGAGAAATCATGCTGAAAGGTCAGCTTACGCTGGTGAGTTCATAGTTTTAAGTTCAACAAAATCATAGTGGACCTGTAGGAGTTGATTTGCTATGCAAGACCTAAGATAAAATAATACCGTTTGCACACACCGATCCTACCCGGATCACCAACCATATACTCACATCCCGTATCCAGGGATTACTCGGGCCCCGTGACTCTAGTCCAGCACTGTCGTGGCAACCTCTAGAACAGTTGCCAACCATGGACTAGGTCAAGGTAGAAGTCTATTCTTAGCTAGGCAACGGTTAAACCTAGACTAAGGCAATAGCTACCGCACATCTATCTAAACAATCAAGCATACAAGCAAATCCAAATAGTTTTAACAGTCCAAAAACAGTAGCATGATTCTCACCCCAATATAGTTAAAAACGTAGATAAAAGTGGGGCTATGAAACTCACCTCAAGCAATCAACGCACAAATAAACACTAGCAGAAGATAACGGTAATCACGGCACAACAACTATCGACTCGGCACAACCTATTAATGTAGACCAACTTTAATATATATATTTCTCAAAATCAACGTTATCTACCCCAATATATTCCATTTCTTTATTTCCAAAAATGTCTCATTTCGCCGTTTAATCCTAGTGTTTGGTATCCTCATGTGGGTGTATCGACTCAATATGATCCTATAAATGCACTCAAACAACCCATATGTAACTCAATGCAACACGATGAGACCTCTAAACGATAAGCTCCATAGTCCAATAAGTTTCAGAATAAATAGTAGACCTTATCGAATTCGTCAACTCGATAAACTCATTTATTTACACGTGTCGCTCATTATCCCATAAATCAATCGTATCCTAAAGAGTCATAAGGATAATTCACCCATTAATAAGGTTACCCAACGTACCTATCGGGCTCTTAGATTCGTCAACCTAATAAGTACGCTACCCGCGTGGATCAACACTATTAATGCTAGGTTATCCGTAACCCATGCACACAACGTAAGTAAATAAATACTTAAACTAGTATTAAATGTCCACAATTGACATTTATCGATAAACGTGTACTCGAAACATTAATTTCTCATTTATTATAAAATATTTCCATTTTAGTCGTTGGTTTCCATTTGAAAATAGTAAATAACAAGATAAGTCTTGTTATCGATATTTTTGGCACAAAAGCCCATTTATTATTTATATTTCATAGTCTATTAGCATTTTCATGTTTATATATATTTCGTCAAATTCCAATATTAATCTCATATCGTTATTCGTTTCGAGTCCACGAGCACGAGTAATGACTTCTCGGCTTTTAATCAATCAATGGTCCAAATTATACTAAAGTCCATGTTACGGCTTTGTCGGAGTCAACTATTGACTAAAAAGTCAAAGTAACACCGACGTAGCTCAAAGTCAACAATATATATATCAAGTCCAATTTAAAAGTAATAATAGCGCAATTCAATCCCAAACTAACTCAAAACAATCTCGCCAACCAATCAATCAACCAAATATGCCCGAAACCAATGTTATGAGCCTAATGGTCATGACACGGTCACGGTTAAAACCACATGAACTAAACAAGCTCTAGAAGCTTTTCAGCTCCACGCGTCTCATCCAAACCTCAACTACATCAACCAACAAGCTACCAAAACAACCCGACCCGGACCCGTGGTCCATGTGGGTCACGTACGCAACCCATGGGGCTCGTACGTGCCCTATGTGGCTCGTACACCATGCCAATCCAACCAAACATCACCCAAATCAATTCCACAACATCCAAATCCAATCATTCAAGCTCCAATCATTAACCAAACACAAAACCCATCATCTATTCTAACCAAAAATATGAAACTAGACCTAAAATGCATAAACCCATCAAATTGATACACCACATGCTTACCAAACACTAACTACTTGTTTATTTAGATGTTAATTAGACTTAATTCCATGTTTCACCCAAAAGCCCCAAAATTCGACCTAGGGTCGAAACCCTAATAAGCCATTCGTGGTTTTTCAAAGCTCAAACTAGGTATATTCATGTCTCTTTTACCTTATCCAAACACGAATTGCAAAAACCCACTTGAAACCCTAAAAATCCGAATCTTAATCTTTAAATTTGAAGGTGTTAATGAAGGTTTTAGTGAGAGTATTATATATGGTTGTTAAGAGGATGAAAAGATCTTTGATATGGTGGTGGAGGTGGGTGGTCACGCGCCGGTGGTGGCCGGATTTTGGCCGGAACAGTGGTCGGCGGCCATGAGGTTTAGGGTTAGGGTTTTATTTTAATTTTGAGGAGAGAGAGAGTAGAGAGAGAAAGGAGGTGTGTGTGTATGTTTTT
Source organism: Chrysanthemum makinoi (assembly GCA_910596185.1). NCBI lineage: Eukaryota > Viridiplantae > Streptophyta > Magnoliopsida > Asterales > Asteraceae > Chrysanthemum > Chrysanthemum makinoi. Next base: position 332,343,273 of record OU343221.1, read on the forward strand.
AGTGAGAGAAATAAAAGAGTAGAATGAGGTGGTGATGGGGTATTTATATTTTGGAGTAGGAACTTAAAAATAAATGGAATTGGAGGAGGGGGTGGCCGGCCAAGGTGAAAAAGGAGGGGTCGTGGTCGCCATTTTTCGTAAACTATCCCGTTTACCCATTCCCGAGCTCATATGTTGTCCCCCGAGTGTCTCACGACGTTCATTCGACTTTCTAACATCGTTATTTACGTTTTTCCACGAGTTTTGACTATTTATTTGTTAATTTTCGAGTTACGGTCTAAAAGTTACAATATTTCTCGTTTTAGGTTTTTCTAGTTCCGAATCGAATAGTGCCTACCAAATAGAGTTAAAACTCATAGAATAACTCATTTAATAGTGAAATAATCCGTAAAAACCTATAGACGATATAAAATCAAGTCATGGTTGAAAAAAATAGTGATAAAGGCAAAGCTCGGTTTAGTTTAACGTAATGCGGTTACCTAAAATAGACTCCCTAAATTGCCAGTTGTCACAAACTGTCATGAGATTAGGCTAAATCGGTTTGAGTAACAACTTGACTCTTAGCTTGATTTTCGCAACTCATCAGACAAGAATTGTCACTAGAATCAAGCTAGGAAACAAGTGGTTTTGAAGAAAGTCTTTTGAAAATTTGGCTCAATTATGGAATTGCTTACACATATAAGACTGATACTCCCTTCATTGCATGATTCTTCCTGAATTAGACATAGGTGATCAGGCTATGTATAATTTAGGAGTAACTATGCAATGCTTGGACTAATCGACTCATATGATGTTCAGTGTTGAGTCATAAACCCGCATGTATAATGAGTATGCACTTATAATGATATGATGAGATACTATGATGATGTAGTTATAGTCTAGGGTCAATGATGCAACCTAGTTCTCTATAACTTTTGCTCTGATACCAATATGTCACACCTCCAAATTACCTGTTTTGCAGCGGAATGGAATACCTGGGGGATGACTGTCATAGCATCAAAGTTACAGTTATATCGAACGACCTAAAGTTTCGTTTTGAAAATATCGTTTGATTAAGTAAAATAATCAGAGTTTACAAAACATAGGTCCCAAAAGATTTCCAATGTGCCAAAATGAGTTTGTTACAATCAAACGATAGTTAAGTGCATAAAATATATGTGAGAGGCGTCGACACCGCGACTCTATGATAAGTCCACATGCATGCCATGAAGTGAATGCCTTAGATACCTGAGATAAAACATGCTAAAAGTGTCAACACAAAGGTTGAGTGAGTTCATAGAGTTTGGTTGAATTTTAAAGCCTTTAAAGAACGTTCATGCACGTTTCATATAATATGAAAACTCTTAAGAGAGAGTCTAAGTTTTTGGTCAATGAGAATAGTCCACAAAGCAAAGGCATTGTAAATCCACTCAGTTCCAAGTTCCGCCCATACAAAACTTGCAACCTGTGTGTTTACAACCCACTGCCAAAAGTAGTATGTCTAGTAGTCAAGTATACGTTGTCATAATAGTTCATTGTATAGCACCACGTATATAATAATTCAGGGATGCTCCGAACATGGGAGACTTTGCACTGCTCCCACAAGGGAGAATCCTTTGTCACTCGACCACCTAGGCGAGAAATATTGAGAACGCTCCACTAATAAGGCGAGACTTTGTATTGCTCCGTTCACATAGGGAGACTTGGAATTGCTCCATTCACATAGGGAGACTTGGTATTGCTCCCTTCACATAGGGAGACTTTTAGGTCATAGCACGTACGGTTCAATAAGTTCAAACAAGTCATAAGTTCATAATTAAGTTCAAGTGTTCCATTCAAAAGTTCGAAACAGTCAAAGAGCTCAAAACATATCAAAAGGTTCAAAATAGTCAAAGTGTTCAAGTATATGTTAAAAGGTCCAAATCAATTTAAAAGAGTTCAAATATATATGTCGAAGGGTTCAAAATCAAGGAAAGTGGTTCAAATAATAGTGTTCATAACATAGTAATCAATTTAGTTCGGGCATAATCTACTTACGAGCATAAAGAGTGAACAAACGATTAACAAGTTCATGATAGTTCAAACAATATAGTTTAAGTTTAGATTCAACATATAGTTAGCAAATAATCGAAATTGAAATTAAAATAGTTGAGCATGTATCTCTCCCAAAGAGTTTGTAAAATGATAAAACGAGTAAAAGTGGGGCTACGAACTCACCTGATGCAATGATTATGATGACAAAAGTAGATACACTGAAATGAGGTGCAATCTCTATCTGCAACCTAATATGAATAATATGTTCTAATGTAAGTCATGAAACAATGTCGTGCATGCAAACTCATATGATATCCATACCACTTGTGCATTTGAAAATAAAGTTTATCGTCGAAATATATGTTTATAACGTCTTGTCAAGTGATAAAATACTTTACACTTATATAGGTTGAAACAACATCCCACGACAGTCGTTTAGAAATAGAACAAGAATTTTATAGTTTTTCGTCTTAAAATAATATACTTTGACAACTCATGAAAATGACTAAGTAGCCTCGCAAAGCAAGTCGTAAAATAGTGAATATCAAGTGTTAGGAAACTAACTCAATGGTTTTAGAAAGCTTGTAACGTTATCTAAAAGTCATAACACTGAACTTTTATCCATACGAGTTCCGATCATAAAGAAAAATAATGGTGAAGTGAGGTAGTTGAGCTAAAAATGTAGTTTATGGGTAGTTTTCAGGAAAGTTTGAGTGGTCGTATCTTACTCGTTAAAATCCATTTGAGGAACGGCTGGTCATTTTGGAAAATAGGCCGGGTGAACTAACTTTTACTCAGAGATACTATTTTACCAAAACCATCTCGATCATTGAGAAAAACGGCCCCAAACATGGGTACCCGAAAAGACAGTTTCAACACTTAGAAATATTTTAGTAAAAGCTGATGGAAATAAGTTGTGAACGTCGGTTTTCAAATGCTTGTATCTCGGTCATTATACGCTCGTTTTCTACGATCTATATATCCTTGGTTTCATGTTAATATATACTAATATATTTTTGATAAATCGACTCATTTAGATAATGTTTAAAACTCATTTTTGCCCTTAAATAACCCTTGACAGCAAGTATAATTTCAAAAAATTAGTTTTCGTCGTTAAACTTGAAAATAGCGTAACTTCTTCGTTATAAATCCGTTTTAACCCATTCAAGCGACCACGGTTTCGTTTTAAAGTCTATTTTCTGAAAATATAAACCAAAATAATCCATGACCTGTCGAAATTTCCAGATTTTACAAAAATGAACAGCCCTTAGTTATATGTTGTCGAAAATGATTTTTCTAGTGTAATACTTGTTCTAAACCTTTCCAATCAACACCAAATCTATTCTAAACCTACCTTACACCTTCTTAGGGTGTCATGGGTTCCTAAACTTCATCAACAATGATAGGTTTTATGGGAATAATTATAGGATAGTTTAAACTAATAATAAGTAATAAAAACAAGTAAAAGTGGTATGAATACATATAATACTTGCATATTTTTGTACTAGCATAATAAAAATAGATCAAATACGATTATGAAAGAGTAGGAAAAATTATTTAGAACTTACTTGAGTGATTATGAGAAAATGGTGATGGAAAACTTAATTAAACTTCAAGGTTTTAATCCTAAACCTTAACTAGAACACAAAAATGGATCTTAATAATTCTTGATCTTGAAAAAAAATGGTGATTCCTTCTTGTTTATGATGTTGGTCGTGTACCTCCAAGAAGAAAAAGAAAGAAAACATTTTTTTTAGTTGTATCTTGAATGAAAAAGAAGAACTCAATTTGGTTTTGATAACTTGAAGATATTTCCTAGACATTTAGCTAATTAGGTATAGAGTTAGCTAGAAATTGATTTTAACGGAACAAAATAAAATATATTGAAGTCATAAAAATTATAAAATTACATTTCTCGCAAGTATCGGGTGATTAAATAATTATCGTACAGAAATTTAAGTAAATCGTCGTGAATATATATATATATATATATATATATATATATATATATATATATATATATATATATATATATATATATATAACAATATATATACAAAATAAATCCAAATCATCGGGTAAACTAATAATATAATTTTTATAGTCTTAAAATGAGTATAAAAATATATCAGGACAATTGTCAGAGGTGTCCGATCAATTATTCAAAATCAGTGATCGTGCGATAGCGTTTATTTAATAGAAAAATATACGTTAATGAAATATGCAAAGCCATGCATGTACTAATATGAAAATGATGTTACTGATGATATGTAGACTAACTCTAGTCTATATGTATTGTTCTCAATGATGTTCCATGAATACGCAACCTAACCTTCACGGTTACGCGAGTTCGATACTCGCAAACCTAGTTTACGAAAAATGATGAATAAAAATCATGAATATAAATTTTTTCCGGGAATGAATATTGTTTTGTGAATAGTAAAATTTTGAAATAACCTCTCAAAATATCAAATCGGCCTAAAAACGATGAATAGTAACTGATGAATAGTAAATTCCCGAGATGAATAGTAAAAATTTCAAAGTTTGTAAAATGACTTGAAATTGAGAATTGTGACAAAATCTTAACACAAGTGGTTTATAAAAAAGGAGAGTTGGCAAGTGAATTAAGGCTTAAGCCACTAAGATCCTTCAAATTGCAATGATTAACATGCCAAGGGTCAACTACAGAGTTGTACTGATCTAGGAAGTCATTTAAGACAATGTGGGGTATTGAGATTAACAAAGAGGGTTTGAAATGATTATATCAAGTAGGATTTGTTAGTCTGTGCATACGGTTCCAAAAGATCCCTCACTTGAGGGATCCGGCTAGGCTAAACCTAGGGATCTGGCTTTCAGCAGCTAAGGAAAAGAGAGATGAGGTTCTAGTAAAGTCTAGTACCTACATATTTTGAGTGTTTTAGTCTCCTCAGGTGTCTTAAATGATATGAGACTTAAATGATCAAGACTAATGAGTGAGGGTAGCTAATGATGTCTTTTATGGAAAGAATGAAGTTTTCATGAACACCAATGGGTGATCAAGGATGACACTAAGAATTTTGAAGGTGTCAAGTGGAATCAAATGATCCTAGAGATCAGATGATGATTTAAGGAAAATTTATAAAATTCCTTAAAAATTACAAGAAATGAAAAACTGGTTTTTAGACCATTTTAATATCAAGATGACTAAAATCAATTTACTAAAATTGAGATTAATATCAAACTAAGTATTTTGAGATGAGAGGAACAATGTGTGAACATTGGAGCGGAAAGATGGTGAGTTTTGAGGTGATGATAAATCAAAAAAATACCTTGAATATGATCCAAAGTTATCTCCGAGTGAATGTAGGATCAACTGACCTTAAGGAAGACTTAAGTGATCCTAATGTATCATGTTTAACTGGTCTAATAAGGTTTGAAAGGTTGGATTGATGAAAGGATGATAAAATAGCTCTTCTGTTTACCCAGATCCCATGGATCCTTCAGTTGAGGGATCCGGCTAGTTATAGCCTAGGGATCCGGCATCTGTGACAGTTTTCTTAACAGTGAGCGTGCAATATTTTGCTCTAGGTATTGAATTTTGAAACTAATGATCTTCATAGCAAGAATACATGTATACAAGTAAGGTATGGTAAGAGTAGCATGAAAGAACATCAAAAAGATGATTAACCAATGATTTATTTCATAGGTATGATCAAGTTACAATGGTAACCTAAAGACAAAGCCTAAGGATCGATTTTATTAAAGAAACTATTTTGCTCATACGTTTTCGTTTGATGGATCGTCAAGTGGGTTGTGAGTAGTTGATGATTCAGAAGTGAAGAATGCAGTGATGAAAGATGTATTTGTTGGAATCACTCCTAAACCTTATTCAAGTGTTAGTTACTCATATGTAATAGTTAGCTTATTATGGCCTTTATGTTTGTTATTAGCCTTAGGCTTATGTAGAAGGCCCATAAGCCTAGGCCTAGCCCAATAAGGAAAGGAAGGGAACTAGGAGTGTTGCCCTAGCTTCCCTCCTATAAATACCCCTTGTAAACCTTCATTTGAAGGTTGGTTGTTCAAGTTTTCTTTTCACATATCACCTACGCATAACCGGTCTTACTTATATCGTGTGTGTGTGTTTGTTTACTTGTTCAATCGCCTCTCTATCTTTCTTATAAGCTTGTGTGGTAAACCTTGTGACCTAACAGTGGTATCAATCGCCAAATAGTTGGGTGAACAAGTTTGTTTTTGAAAGTTTTTTTCTTGGTCTTACGCGTAGAGTTACCGTATTCTTTGGTTCGCTTAAAAACTTGTTTTTTACACTTTTTAATCCAAGATTCTTGTACTTTCAACGTTTTAAGGTGTTAAAATACTTGTTTTTGGCAAAAATTTTCAAACTTTATGCGTGGATCATTGTTTTTGAGCTAGTTTTTATTCGTGGGTGTAGTTCTACGATAACCGTTTTAGAGGCTTTGGTTCATCAAGTTTCACACTTTTGTGTCTTTTGGTGTTATTGAAGCTATTTTATCACACAAAAACTGGTTTAGAAACACTTTTGGCAAAATCAAATTACGAGTAAACCTACACGTAGTAAAACCCTAAAACTACGCGTAAGTGCCTCCTTGGTTTGATCTTCATTTTCATGGTTTATTCCGTGTTTTCTTACTTGGATAAGTCTGAAAATACGTCGACTTTGGATATCTTTTGCCCTGTGATAGTGTAAAAGATCATTTGGGCAAAAACCCTAAATTTACGCATAAGCATAAGCTTACGCGTAGAAATCCTACGCCTAAGATCTTTCTTACGCCTAAGCCTAGTCTTACGCATAAGAAAATCCTACGCCTAACTTTCTACGCCTAACTTTTGTCTACGCCTAACTTTAGTGCTTTTTCCTACTTACGCGTAAGCTAAATCCTACGCGTAACTCATTATTGTTACGCGTAACTTTGGTGTTTTTACGCATAAGTGCTACTTGGTTCTTGTCTTTTCTACGCCTAAGGATACTTCATCAACAAAGGTTCATTCGACTACAAAGATCCATTTTTACCAACACAAGTTTATCAACATGTCACAACCACCATACTCTAACTATTTCCCTTACACTTATCCTCATCCTCAACGTCAACAACAACTAACTCCACAACATCAACAATGGAATCAACAACAAGCAATTTATCAACAACAATTTAACCAACAACATACTCCACAACTTGCTGCAAATCCACAACCTCAAATGGTTCAACCACCACAAAGTCTTCAAGCTCAACCGTACACAAATGACTTTAATCAACATCCATCAAGGATCACTATGAGGGAACCCACTTGGTTTGCAAAGATGTTTGAAACTTTAAGCGGCCAACAATCAATTCATGAGGCTGGATCACTTGATAGACCTCCAATGCTCACTCCAGAAACTACGATCAATGGGTGATAAGGTTCTTTAGATTTTGTGATCTAAAGAAGCCACATGGAAAGTTCTTAAAGAAGGTTATCTTGGAAGGTCCATTTGAGATGCCTACTGTCATTGTACCCGGAGATCCAAATGCCATTCCACCAAGAGATGAACAAACGAACATTGCTACCGTTGCAGACTTGAATCCTCAAGAACTTCTACACTATGAAGCAGATGAGCTTGCAATGGAATATATCCTCCTAGGATTACCAAACCTAATTCTTCGTAGTGTTGATGCTCAAAAACTGCAAAGAAAATGTGGGATCATATTCGTCTTCTTATGGAAGGATCGTACTCAATCAGGGAAGATTTGGAATCCAAAATTTACTTGGCGTATGAACACTTCATGATTGAACACGGAGAGACACTCGAGTCCTATCATCACCGATTTTCAGTCATCATCAATGATTTGGATAAACACAACATCATCATGCCAAGAATTGCAGTGAATACTAAGTTCCTAAGTAGTCTTGGTCCTGAATGGGAGAAGTATGTCATTTTTCTCCGTCAAGCAAAAACATGCATCAGTATACCTACGGATTGTTGTACGATTACTTGAAGCCTCATGAAAAGGAAGTTGATAGGGAAAGGATTCTCCGTGCTCAAATTGCTCCACCCACACATCCGAAAAATCAACAACTTGCCTTATATGCTCAACAAAATTATTCTCCTCAACCAAAGAACTCAACCAACTGCTTTAAACCCACCAAACGATCAATCACAACAACCTCAACAAAATCAATTGGTTCCTTACAACAACAATGATCAAGCACTTTATAATGAGGAATCCGATCCGTTCAAAGCATTGCAACAAGGATTTGCTATGATTGCTAATGCCTTTAGCCGTTATACCAACAAATCCAACAACCGTATTCGCTCCTCATCTAATACAAGGAATCAAGCTTTGTGAACAATGGACGAGTTGAAGTTCAGAATCGTGGTTATGGTCGACAGATAGGCGGTGGTCAAGGGTTTAATGCTGTGGGTAGGAATAACAATCGAGCTCAAGTGGTGGAACAGGAAATGCTCAGCATGGGTTGAATGGTCTTCGATGCTACAACTGCAATGAGAAGGGACACTGGCTAATGCATGCCCAAAGCCAAGGACTAAGGGCAGTGCTTATTTCAAAGAGGCTCTTCTTTTGGCTCTTAAGGATGAAGTGGTGGAACTCTCACGACAAAGAACGAGCTTTATGGCAAATGCCGACTCGGATGATGATATGGAGGACTTGCGTGCCAATGCACCAAGTTATGTTGATGGCTAATATGCAGAGTTACACATGAGTGACACAGGCCCGTGTATGACACCGATGGCTTGTCTCGGTACCGAACAAACCATATTTATCTCTGATCTCATATCTCCGCCAACATCTGCATCCGGCAAGGCTCGGAATGTTCAAAATGAGTCATCCACATCTCATTCCGACGATTTTCAACTAGACCCCGTAGTTATATTTGACGATCAAGATGACCAACGGTTTCCCTTGATAATCAAATTGACTCTGTGGTTATACTTGAGGATCTCAGTAATGATCATGTTGAGACTCACGTTGAACACGCCGAACTTTTGCCTCATCCGGATTTTGCTCGTTTAATACAAGACCAACAAACCATAGTGGAAAAATGTCATGCCATTAATCAGGACTTGAAATGCAAAAATGCACTGTTAACCAAGGATTTTGAATGTTTACAAAAGCAACTCAACTTTTTCAAAACTCAAGAAAACGTGAAAACGGTTTTGAAGCAGCCTTTGCCAAATCTTATCAAAACGAAAAATATTTAAAAAGACAGATGCGTGATCTAGCCGCCAAGAATGCTTTGTTGTCGAAATAGAACAATCAAACATGAACATAAACAGCAAATTAACGCTCTCACCTTGGAAAATCAAAAAGCTAAGGCCGAGTTGTTAACTTGTCAAAAACAGTTCTCTGCATACAAAAAGCATTCAACGAAACGAATAGATGATCATCTTGAAGAAATCATCGGCTTGCAAAACAAACTTAAAGAGTTTAAAACTGTTGTTTACAAACATGGCGAGTCGGTCACAGCCATTGAAAAGTTTACTTTAAAACCCAATCCAAATGGATATGGACCGAATCTTGCCGATTACAAACCTAAGCTTTCAACAAAAGCATTCAAACCAAATCCGAAGTTTCCAAAGGTCAGAATATAAAGTTGATAATTATGTTATGAATGTTGTTCAATATCATCGTCAAGAGGAATTAGATGCAGAAGACGAGAGTCGATCAAAATTAGAAAAAGTTGTTTACAACAAACCTTTTAACTATTCAAAAGCGGTCACTTTCGTCACACCAACGGATTCTTCTAACACACCAAGGATTAATCATAAAACACCTGAGTCTTCTAATGTTAATCCCCAACCAGATTACGCACAAACTTATGGTCCTTTACCTTCCATCGGTGAAGTAAACTCAAAACCTGAAAATCGAAAAATTCTTAGATATTTTGACATTTTCATGGCTGACCTCAAAATTTTACAACATGAGATAGAATATCGCTTACGAAATCAAAATTGATCATTTTCAATCGCCTCTAGGGCGAGAACAAAGAGACATTTTTCAGAAAAATCTTTTACCTAATGTTAAAAATTTGAAAAATTGTGCATTAGCTTGGGAAAAGGATTTTCATAAGGAACTTGGAGTGATGAAGGTCGTTTTCGAGAAAACAGAAACATCTATTTCTAACACTAAACGTAAAAAGAAACTGTTAAGAAAAGATGTTGATCGACTCTTGAAAGATGTCATCTGTGCTGATGTCCATAATGTTGTGCTATTGAATTCTTTGTCATATGCATTTGATTATATCTCTGCCGATACGTTGATTCGTGGTAAATGTTGAGAACACTGATAATGTGCTTCAGATCGAGTCCTTAAAAGTTGAAAACAAACGATTGTCAAACGAACTTTCAAATGCAATTGCCGCCTTAATTGGTGTCAAAAAGATATTCACGATCAACAACTTGCTTTTCAACACAAAATCGCCGCCATGCAAAATCTTCGATCCTAAAATTGAGCAACTGGATGATCAAAACGTGTCTTTAAGTGTCAAATCTCAAAATATGAACAAGAACTTGTAAAAGTTAAAAGGAATATGGTGTCATATTTGATTTACTCAAAAAGACTCGTGATGAAGCATCAAATGAACTTGATCATTATCTTGCACACACTAAAGAAGTTATGCATTTTGCCGGAAATGTTCGGTCTGAAAATCAAGATCTGATTCACACTATCATCAAGTTAAGAGAAATGTTAGGAAAGTATGAACAACTTCCGCCAACCATCATTAAGAGATTAGCCCCAATAACACTTAGTACTCATGCACCTAGAATCCCTACTGCCAAATCACAAGATGCTAACGTGCTTCCTTCTCAAACAGAATAGTTGCATCTTTTCCAAATGTCCGCACTTCACAGCCTAGGAGCACTAAATCGAAGAATAGGAAGTTGCGACCTAAGAAAAGATCAATCAAGAATGCTAAAGTAGAAGAACACCCTAGGACTATGAATAAGACTCACGTTGCCTCCACTATAGATATTAAGCGTCCGCAAATGTAATAGAAATAGTGATGTAACGAATGCTAAACCGTTAAGTACTTTTGATATTCACCGATGCACCTTGTGTTAATTGTGGTAAAAGTATGAATTCTGATTGTCATGATAAATGTGTTGCTAAAGCTATCATCTCTCGCTTAAGGAATCCTAAGAACCGGAATACCTCTAGGCCCACTAATCTTTCTAAGTCTGTGCTTGGTAGACCGCCCTCTTTAGATTCTAAGAACGCATTGCTGTCCCTGTAGCTCCAGTTTCACCTCCTAGGAATGTAGTACCACCTAGTGCATTCACTAAGACTAAAGCAAAGAGTAGTTATAGATGGCGGAAATGGATATATAACACACTAGGATTTAAGTGGATACCTAAAGCTATTGATGTGTGTATATCTACTATCACTGCTACGGAACCCTCTAACATTTCGGGTTCCACATCTACTTCTATTCCATCCGTGTCGCCTCGTGTAATGCAGGTGATACGATCATTCTCTGGATTGTTGATAGCGGATGTTGCAAAGTTCATTGCAAAGCACAGTTCGGAATGATCACTTCAGCAGCTATCATGGGCTACGGAGACTATGTCAATGGGAACATCGAAATTAGCATGGTTTACTATGTGGAAGGCCTCGGTCATAATCTGCTTTCAGTAGGTCAGTTTTGTGATGGAGATTTGGAGGTTGCTTTCCGGAGAAAACTTGTTTCATTCGTGATCTACAAGGAAATGACCTTATGTCCGATCTTTTAATTCTAGTCTCTATTCTATCTCTATGAAAGACATGGTTGCTTCATCTCCCATATGTTTACTTTCAAAGGCAACATCAACAAAATCCTGGCTATGGCACCATCGTCTCTCACATCTAAACTTTCAAACCATCACCAACCTTGCTCGACACAAACTAGTTGAAGGACTTCCACGGTTTCGGTATTCTAAAGATCACCTTTGCTCACCTTGTGAACAAGGCAAAAGCACTCGTGCTCATTTTCCTTCAAAGGTGGAACACGCTCTCAAAGATGTGCTTCATCTTCTTCACATGGATTTGTGTGGCCCGACGCGCGTGCAAACGATCAATGGCAAACGCTACATCTTAGTAATTGTTGATGACTATTCACGCTGGACTTGGGTCTACTTTCTTCAAAGCAAAGATCAAGCTCCACAAATGATCATCACCTTTCTCACGAAAATACAAGTTCAGCTACTAAACACCGCTCAACTAATCGTAACGATAAAGGCACGAATTTGTTAATCAAACTCTTCGTGAATTCTATGAGAAAGTGGGAATTCAAAGATCGACATCTATTGCACGTACACCAGAACAAAACGGAGTTGTCGAAAGACGAAACCGAACGTTAGTGGAAGCCGCAAGAACAATGTTAATCAATGCTAAACTTCCAGATTACTTATGGGCGTAAGTCGTATCTCGCATGCTATACTCAAAACCGTTCTATGATTACAAAACGCCACAACAAAACACCTTCCGAGCTCGTCCATAACAGAAAACCGAATCTAAAACACTTTCATGTATTTGGATCTCTTTGCTATCCGAATAATGATCGTGATGACTTTGGAAAGCTCAAAGCCAAAGCCGACATTGGAGTCTTTATCGGATACTGTGATAATTCCAAAGGTTTCCGAATCTGGAATCGTCGAACAAAACAGGTGATGGAAACGATTCATGCTCATTTTGATGAACTTACGGAAATGGCTTCGGAGTATAACAGCTTAGAACCCGGTCACAACCGCTTAAACTTCCCCAAACCCCATCATCACCGAACAAAGCCCCGGCTTACTCGTCAACAAATGGAAAGGTTATTTGCTCCACTGCTCGCTGACGATATTGATGAACGTGCTCCGGTGTATCCGCTCCGCGCTCAACCCGATAATACTCTTATACCCGATACACCTGCTACAACAACTACTTGTTGAGATGCACCTACACCATTTGACTCCACCACAACAGTTGAACAAACCGCTTCCAACAATGATGAACCCGCTGATGATATTCTCAATGTAGTACCCCACACCGCAGATTTTGATCCAAATGCGTTCTTCAACCCGCTTTGCTAATGAGATCGCCGCACTGATGTCGCGAATCTTCAACAAACCATTTGAATCCTCGACCGCACAATGTATACCAACATCAACCCTCCACACATAGATGGACTAAAGACCATCCTCTGAAAACATTATTGGCAACCCGAATCAACCAGTCGTTACGAGACAACGTCCTTCACACGACGGTGAACATTGCATTTATGCACTCACCGTCTGCCAATCTGAACCTAAAAACATCAAAGACGCAATGACAAAAGACAACTGATTGAATCCATGCAAGAAGAACTCAATCAATTCAAACGTCTTGAAGTATGGGAACGGTTGAAAGACCAACAGAGTCTACGCCATTGGTCTCAAATGGATTTGGAAAACAAATTGGATGTGAAGGAAATGTTATCCGAAATAAGTCACGCCCGTGGCTAAGGGTTATCGTCGAAGAGGGTATTGACTTTGAAGAATCTTTTGCTCCGCTGCTCGTCCTTGAGGTCGTTCGATATTTCTAGCGCTCATGCGGCTCATATGAATATGACGGTCTATCGATGGATGTCAAAACTGTTTCTCAATGGACAACTTAAAGAAACGGTTTATGTCACCAACCGGATGGATTCGTTGATCCCGAAGTTCGAATCACGCCTACAAACTGAACAAAGCTCAGATGGTCTCAAACAAGTTCCTCGAGCATGGTACGATAAGCTATCATCCTTCCTCATTGCTAATAATTTCACCAAAGGTTCGGTTGACCCAACTCTTTTATACAATATCACGGGGCACATATCTTAATTGTTCAAATTTACGTGGATGACATCATTTTGGGTCTACACATAAAAAGTTTTCAATCGCTTTTGCAAAACTAATGAAGAAAAATTTTGAAATGTCCATGATGGGTGAACTCACGTTCTTTCTAGGACTGCAAGTTCATCAATCACCCCGTGGTATTTTCTTGAGTCACTCCAAATATGCCCTTGAATTGTTAAACAAATTTGGAATGAAAACCAGTGACACCTATGCCACACCAATGGCTCATACCAAGAAGCTAGACGCTGATTTACATGGGAAATTGGTGGACCCTACAAAATACCGTAGTATTATTGGGTCTCTCATGTATCTAACAGCTAGCGATATTGTCTTTGCCGTTATCTATGCTCCCGCTATCGGCGCGACCAACTGAAACTTACCTCTCTGAGGCTAAAAGAATCCTCCGATACATAAAGGGAACCATTAACTTGGGGATCCGTATCCGGGATTCTGGTTTTGAACTAATCGCTTTTCAGACCGACCACGCAGGATGCTTAGATTCACGGAAAAGCACTTTCGGAGCTTTACAATTTCTTGGTGATAAACTGGTGTCATGGCAATCGAAGAAGCAGGATTGTACATCGCCATCAACCAAGCAGAATATGTAGCCATGTCCGACTGTTGTGCTCAAGTCATCTGGATGAGAACACAACTCAAAGACTATGGTTACGATTTGACGTAATCCCGATGTATCTGCGACAATCGGAGTGCCATTGCGATCTCGCAACTCGTTCAAAGACTCGAAATCAAAGCACATCGATCTTCGATATCATTTCATCAAGGATCACGTGGAACAGTGGTACCGTTGAATTATATTTTGTGGTACGAATACCAATTGGCAAACCTTCTCACCAAAGCCTTGCCTCCCGCTAGGTTTAATGAGTTGGTCCACCGGATTGGTATGAGGTGTTTGACTCAAGAGGAATTGGATGACCTCCTAAAATAGTCTTAAAACCACAAACACCAAAATCTTTTTTGTAAATAATTTTTCAAAAACAAAATACAAAAATATAAAACCTGATAAAAAACAACAAAAATATTCTTCTAATCTAATTTTCTTTCAACATGGCAAGTACATTTCTTCCGTCAACACTTTAATCTTTCAAAATTCGCATTTTTTTCGATCAAGTGTTGAGGGGAGAAAATCAAAACTTAACTGCTTTCAAAACATCTGTACTTGCATGTTATCTTATCTCGGTTGTTTTTTTAACAAATGGTGGTAAATTTTCTGGTACAATGACACTCCTCAGACTAAATTTATAACCTTTCATTATTTCTTAAGTCGAGGGGGAGTGTCGTCAAAGTTTCTTTCCTAAAAACTTTGTTTGGTAACCAAAATGGAAGTTAAATGGCTTTGTTTGAAAAAGGAAAAGGTGGAGGGACTAAAACTGTCAAAATGTTAAAGTTATTTTTAATAAAAATACCTCCCACCTACTTTTTACTTCACATTTAATACACACAACCATATTCATCCTACGCCTAAGATTGAACCAAGAAATCCGTTGTTTTGATCATCATTTTGTAAGTGTTTTAATGATCTTAACATGTTTTTAAGCTAAGGTTTTTAATTTCATGCAAATCCTACGGCTAAAAAGTGTTACGCGTATTGATTATGTTGTTCTACGCATAAGTGTATGAACACATAATCATTATGTGTGTGTTTTTTGGTTATATGGATAGTGTCAAAACGTTTCTTATACATCATGTACACCATTTTAACCATTAAAACCCACCCAGAATCACTTATTAATGATTTTTGAAAATTAGGGTTTATGAGTCGAATTGGGTTTTTCCAAATGTGAAGTGTTTTGGTCTAAAAGATTGTTGGGTTATGGTCATATAAGGTTGAATTGATGATTTCCATGGTTGTTAACCACCCAGAAACACTAATTGTTTGACAATTTGATATTAGGGTTTAAAGTTCATAACTTTGGGGAAATTTGATTCACAACGAGTTAGATGTTATAACTTGGTTTATAGACTCTCAACACATCTTAGAACTACCAGAATTTATTTGGTGCAATTCCCATGGCTAGAAATAATACGCGTAAATCTTAACCCTTAGGGTTTTGACCTACGCGTATGACTTTCTACGCAGAACTGTTATGAATGTTCATTCCATAACTTGTTGATATAATGAATGCTTGTGTTAATTTTGATGATTTGATGAATTTATTTCATGCTTTGCTACGCTTAAATATTCAGAATCAAGGTCATTTGCAACTCTACGCATAAGGATTACCCTACGCGTAGTCAAGTTATGCGTAAGAATCATTCTACGCATAACTATTACGCGTAAGGTTCTACAATGGGACTACGCGTATCCTCTGAAGGATATGCGTAAACAAAGGACCTCTACGATAAGGTCTACTCTTACGAGTAAGCCTTAGGCGTAAGGTATATATATATATACGCCTACGCGTAAGCCCTACGCATAAGGTCCCTTTCCTACGCGTAACATTTCTTACGCGTAAGTTAGGATCCTACGCGTAAGCTTTCGCTCACTGATATCATCACGCCACGCTTAACTTTGCCATAACAACGCTTAAGCCTGGATTGACCTTCATAATGAATTGTTACGTGTACAAACTTGTAAATAAACTAATCATAACGTCACGAATCCAATAATGTCACTAATAAACTTAATCGTTTGATATGTTGTGAACAATAAGTGATAACATAAACTTTAAAACTTAAAGTTAACTAACTCACGAAAACATTTCACGACGTCATTGGACTATTGATCAAACAAGTGACTTAGGACTCGTAACAAACATTGACACTGTACATTCAATAACTAGACAATATGACCTTCTATTGACTAACACTATGTCTTTCGATATGTTGGTTCTTTTGGCTAATGTTATTTTAGATCACGACATGGTCAACAAATGAATGTGGATGCACCGAGAGTTCTCACCATTGCCGATATCTTCCCAAATGGCTATCCTAGAAAGATTGGAAAGAACAACCTTAGGGTTGACTTTGATACCCTCACTTGCTCGTAATCTTCTGCTGATTGCTGTGGATATTCTCGTGAATCATCCCTACTAGAACATGCTCTCACACTCGCCACAGAGGTCTACATTCAAAAATTCCGGGATTCTATGCAGAGGATCACTGGTCAAAGTGCAGTGAATGTGACACTTAATCACAAACAAGTCACTATCACTCCTGCCGACTTACGGGCTGTTCTCATCATTCCCGACATCGCCCAACCGACTTCTTTGCTACCCCTAAAGAGACAATTCCAAATTCTTGATAGATATTGGTTATGATGAAGCTTCAGGAATCATTACTAAGCACTCTCACGTGAGAGTCAAGAATATTCCTCAACCATGGAGAACACTCTACATGATCATCACCAAATCGGTCTCGGTCGCGGACAGTGGCTATGAGCATCCCAAGCTCATGGAACTACAAATTTTCTAGTCGTTGATCAACAAGAAGGACATTGAAATCGAAGCACCGATATGGGAGGACATGATGCTATTTCACAAGAAGCTTGGCTCCAAGATTCCCTATGTCGGATACACCAAACTGTTGATCCAGAGAGCACTTGGACTTCATCCTGACATCCCCATGAGGCTCAATGACCCGGATAATCATGACATATTGATCGAACCCATACTATCTCGTCAGAATCAAAGAATCGTCAACAAAGAAACAGGTTCGGTTTTACGATCACCTTCTAACCAAGAAATCAAAAAGCTTGAAACATATAAAAGGTATCGGTTAGCGTAAAGAAGGCAAAGTTGGTCATCTTGATGAAAAATCTTCTCGGTACACCTACCGAAGGACCAAAAAAAGGCAAGGCTGGAAGTGTTACAAGCACAGATATTTATAGGAAGCTTCCCAAAAGGAATCCTCCTCGTAAAAGGATTGTTCCCGTAAGGAAGCCGAACCTATTCCCACATCCGAACCGCAAAGAAAGCTTGTGGACGAAAGCTCGAAGGTACCGACACGATGAAGAGATTACCTACTCTGAATCTGCAACCGTAACACCTCCTTCAGCAGCTAAACCTCCAAGTCCACCGGCTGATAAAGGAAAAGGAAAGACTCCTGTACTTGTACCGTATGATGAAAGCTCGGATCATGAAGAAGAGCAACTGGATATATCATACAGGAAGAAGTTTAATATCGTTAGACACCTTCAAAAGCTAAAGAATTTGCTAAAGACCAAATGGGTGGTCCAGAGGATCAAGTGGTGTTTGCCCACTCAACCTTCTCCGATGCGGTTAATCAACCCGATAAGGGAGCTGGTGCCACCACTCTTGTGCAACAAAAAAGCTTGTGGAGGATACTATCGAATATGAGTTTGAGGAACCGGCCGAGAAGTCCTAAAAAGATAAAGATGTTGATTATGATACGTTTCTTCTAGATAGTCCTGCGCGATCAAAGGAAGAAACCTCGAACCTCGGATCCAGTCTCCTCATATCTCTTCATCATCGATTCGCTTCTCACCTCGCCACCACCATTAAAGAAGTCAACCAAATCATCATCCAAATCCGTGAAGAAACCATCTAAATCTTGGATTTCTCAAGCTCATGAACGGATTACCAAAGCCGTCCAAACAAGTCGAAAGAAAAACGCGGCTCAACAAAAGCTAAATTTCTTTGATCACATACAAGATATGTATGACGAGCATGAAAAGATAAAAGGAGAAAGGAAGTTTGTTCAGAAATTCATGAAAAATCACCGTCAAGAGGAACTGAACGAAATGATCGAAGGCTACACGAAAAAGTACCTTCGAGTACGCTTCCTAAAGTCACAAAGGAGTTGTTCACCAAACAACTTTATCCAAATCTTATGCAGACCGCCAAGCAAACTATTCGATCAACGCCCTTAACCGTCACAATCAATCCAACCGATCCGGTTGTTTTCTCGGATAATGAATTGGTGGCCAAGCTTGTCACACAAATGTTTGCACGATCTGGGACATTTACTTATGATGAAGGAAAGTTGTTTCAAGCATTGCTGGACTACCAACTTCAAGAAGCTTGTAGATTTGAAGTTGAAAAGTCTAAACGTCCTAGAGACGATGAAGACAAGGATAAGGATAAAGACTTTGCACCTAAACGCCGAAGCGTCCGGTGAATCTTCTTTGATGCAACCTCCTCCACAAGGGCTCTGCTCAACAAAAATCTCCTCCTCGCTTCTTCTACCGAAAAACCTCGGACGATTCCGAAGTTACCACCCCCGACTCATAAAACCGATGATCACTTTGAGTATACGGGTGGTGACGATGAAGAGGTCCTTGAGCCCCTACAACAACCCACCTCTCCCAAACAAGTTCGAAACCGTAATCATCATCTAGGCCTTCAAAAGAAGAAGAAGAAGACGCCAAACCGACGTCAGATCATGGCTAGATGATTATAAAACAGAGGAATTTGAATGGTTTGCTAATCTTGTTAACAACACTCCCTACCCTGAAGAAGGTCGGAATTTGGTAGACGGTTCTACATTGGAGCATGCAAAAATTCTGCAAGAAAAGTTCCATGTGAAGAAAATGACGAAATCTGAAATTTAAGCGAATCAAAAATGAAGCATTTCAACTTCTAAAAGACAGCTCTCAAAGTGCCCTCGAGGTCGAATATCACCTTGAAAACATTGCTCGAGCTATGTCTAACAACATGGATTGGCTCAACCCGAAAGCAAACATTGACTTCACACAAAGGGACAACCCTCCATACTACACCGATTGGACCAAACCTCTACCAACACTTGGCCAACCAGTTGAACCAAGGATTCCTTTCAGATACTTCTTCAACAAAGACCTGGATTTTCTTCTACACGGTGACGATGATTCAAGAAAATATGCTACGTCGTTGACACTTCCATTCCCAGCAACTGTCTACTCAAACTGCATAGCCATTGAGGAACGTGCCAATCACTTGTTCTCCAACACAAGTGGAGGCATACCGAGATGCATTGTATGGGATTCATCACGCCGTAACGCCGACGAATCTACTATAGAAGATGTCGTTCAAGTCTCAACATGTTGTGCATAGTTCTAAAGATATCGCTGCCATCATACACGTTGACCTTTCGTCTAAGTGGGACTACACATTCCTAAAGAAGATCGTAGTCAAACGACAAGATGAACGGGACTATGCTTTCTCTCGAGGTGACTTTGAGAATTTGTCTCTCAATGACATCGAAGACATGTACCTTGCCAAGGCAGTGGTCGCATGAGACAATTCTCAAATGAAGTACAACGCGAATTTATCAAGTCACTTCTCATCTTCATAAGACGCATTGTCATCAAGGAACGTAGAAGATCTCCACCGTCTGTTGAATCTTATCGACGCTGTCAACTTCACTCCTCCAAAGCTTGATCTTCCCGATATTAACCAGCTATCTCAATATACACTCATCAGCAAACCTTTCGGCGTTGTTTACCGTAGTGAACTTCAAAGAAACGGCTTAATGGCGTGTAGCGAACTCCACAAGTTCGGGGATCATACTTTGAAGCCGGTTAGGGATGGATTGGCATACGTGTTGAAGGATATACGCCGAAAAATTGGGTCTCCTAAGCTGGAATTCTCGTGAAAGGAGGGATGTGAGACGGATCATCACAATGATTGATGAGCGGTTGTTTCAAGGGATCAGGGCCTGCACGATTGAGAGTTATGTCGGTGGTCGACCCGTGAGAAACATAACCCGATTTCAACGCCCTGCACACTCACGGGAACATCACCGCACTTCCTGGTACCCCTTGAATTGTTTTCTTCATATCATTTTGGATGTTTGATTAATTATGTCAATGGCTTGTGCACACATTACAGTGTACAACCCGTACTTGTAAATAAAGGACCCCGTGGTACGCCTCAGTGCCACAATCCTTATAAAAGGAGCGAAAGCTTCTTACTTTTGAGTAAAACCTATCAAACCTTTCATTTTTCAAGGTTTTGCTCAAAAGAACAAGTACTTCCCTTATGATTTTCAAAACCTCAACCGTTTATATCACTTGTTGAGGGGAGTATTTGAAACTTTGTTCACAAATTGTTCACAGTGGTCATTCTTCCCAACACTTAAATGGTCATATTTATTCTCAACGCTTCAAAAATAACACTTTAATATGCCATTTTGAGGGGGAGAAAATACGTGATAAGAAATATGTTGTGTAAAATGCAAATGAATCTGTGTGCTTCGGACTTAACCAACGAATTGACGATGCTTAACTGTTAGTAACTCGAAAAGACTTGTCCGGACGGGTAATAATTTCAAGCTAGTTCGCTAGTGATGTAAACGTGTCTCGCAAAGGACTTGTCCGAGTAGAATGTACCATTCGAGAAACTCTTGATAAACATGAACTCTGACGGGTTTGACGACCTTCCGAGGATTGTCTACACCTTCAAGGTAGTTATTAGAGCTAGTTGTCACCTAAAAGTTGACAATGCAACTCTTTAACTATGCCACGTGAACTGTCTCGGGGAATGTCTATCTTGAGTTGATCAATTCAAAAGTGCGCGCTCTTTCCTCACTGTGCATTTTAACCGCTAAAACTCTTAAGCACATGTGGAGGGGAGTATTTATGCAAAATATTATCTCAACAAAGGGTACTAAAATGTTTTTCATTCATAAACACTGTGAGAGATTTTTCATATCAGTGGTTTTATGGCAACATAGGTTAGTCATGGAGTTATAAGGTGACTAAGGTTAGGAATAACCGTCCTATGATCCGCCAGAGTCGATGGATCTACCCCATGACGCCACAAATAGTTAGTATTTAGAAGTCCTTAGGTATGATTGTAAAAAGGAGAAAATGAGAATCGGAGAAAGAAGGAGTTGAAGAATTAAAAAGAAATGCAAAGAAAAGGGTGAAAAGAAATAGCCCTCCAGATTATTCAACTTAGGCGCATAATCGGTTCAATTCATATGCTATCGGGTTGTCACTAGATGACACGGTATTGAAGATTAAAAGTCGTCATGGACCCAAAGGACGCATGCACTAAACATTCTTATCCACTCAAGTTTCTCTCAACAGAAGCTTGTTTCATTCTCACAGGGAACCCTAAGTAAACTATCGGCTTTCTCTTAGAGATCGCTGGTATTGAAGAAGGAGACCCTCTCCCTAGTCTCCGCTCAGGAAAACCAAAACGCACTATTGAGTCTAGAGCCACGAGATTCATCAAAAGATCTCTTAGGTACACTTGACATTTAATCACTTGATGATCAACAATAAGGTTATCAGTGGTTCATATCGAGTCCTTCACAGATCTTAGCAATCTGTCGAGAACATTTATGAGAGGTTCACATTTGTGATCCTCGTCATTGAATGGAAACTCGCTGTGGTCAACATCAAACCCGACAAGGTCGCCAACTCCCCGTGGATTGCGCTTAGTGGTCTCAAACGGTCTACTGTGAGGTGATGCTTGTGTACCTCAAATGACTCATCTCAATCGTAGGTGTACTTCGGTACATCGTGTTATCTCACTTGTGGGACTCCGATCAGGAACGCCTTTGTAAGAATTAGAGTTGTGTTTTCACACTATGCAAACACTCGGTTCAAACTTGTAAGTACCGGAATCCGCTTATTACTAACCGTTTTTTATGTTTTCTTCTTATGGAAGCTCGGGAGCGGAATGATCGTGCAGATTCTTCTCATGCTCACGCCAACATCATCACTAATGGAAGTTCTATCCAAAAGCAACACAACAATCATAATGATTCTTCGCCAATACAGAGAATCTACAAAGTTAAAGACTTAAAGAACTCCATCAGTACTGAATTCTAAACGTCAAAGGAGCGTGTGAGTGATTGGTTCCCAAACGGTCAAGTTTAATCACACAAGCTAACCACTTGTGAATGGTCAACCGTAATAAACTTAAAATGTAAAACAAAATGCAAATTAAGATGAGGAATATAGTGGATTCCAGGGTCGTTAAGTCCCACGGAGGATGAATGGTGTTTAACACTTTCAGAAGTCGAATAATCACTAAGGATAGTGATCAAGGGATTTTGGAATAATTATACCTAAAGAGAAAGTTTTGTAAATTACAAGGGCTTAAATGCAAATTAAAGAAAATTAAAAGCTAAAATATATTAAATAAACGCTATCACTATTTTTAAAATGATGTTTTTCTGATTTTATAAAACAAAATAACTTAAATAAACTATTTTAACTAAAACGTAAACTTAAATTATCTAAAAACGTGATTTAAAATGAAAACGAGCGTTATGTATAAAAATTACGCAAAGGCAAGTAAAACGTAAAATTTGTGAAATAAAAGTCCTACGAGTGTAAAAACAATTTTCTTACTTACTATATGACAAAAGAAAATTTTAGAAAAAAGAATTATATATTTTTGACTTTTATATTTTTTATTATGAATTAAATACTATTTTAGACTAAATAAATGATTAAAAATACTAAAACTACTTAGAAAAATCTGAAACTTTTTTATAAATTACTTTATACTAATACAAAGTTAAGAAAAATGCAAAAGTTGAAAAAACTAGATTAAATAAGCTGAAAATAAGCTAATAAGCTCGTATAAGCTTAAATGGACAAGAAGGGTTATATATTAAACTTTGCAATATACAACCAACAAAGTCCAAGGGCGTTAGTGAAAGTGTGTTGTGTGGTGAGGGGTGGCTGGGTTCAATCCAAGCAACTGCTTTTTGCTTTTATTTTATTTTGACTTTTTCTTTACAAACTGCTTAAGTACACTAAGATAAGCAAATTTTAAAACTACAATTTTTGTGAAAACCACTAATAAGCTCAGTTTGAGCTTATTTATCTCAACAGTGGACAAATATTGGAAATAAGCACAAGGTTTAAGCCAAAATGGCTTATAAGCTAGAAAATAAGCAAAGGATAAACTGAAATAAGCTGAGAAACTAATGATAAGCTAGAATGATAACTAAACAAGCTCAATGACTTAGAAATAAGCACTAAATAAGCCAAATAAGCACAAATCTATCCTGTTTGCATGGTACTGTATGGTTTTCTAGGTACTTTTGAGCTTATTTTTAAGCACTAAGATAAGTTAGAAAATGAAAACAAAGACTCAGAACTAACAAGTTGACCAATTGAGCTTCCTAAAAAGTTAAAGTTCTCACGTTGTTGTCCACTAGAGAGCTTTTAATGAGCTTATTAAAAAGTCTATAAACACCGATTGTTCTATGTACTAGTTAAAATGGACAAAACAATAAGCCATAAGCAGGCTTATCAAATAAGCTACAAAGTGAAAAATGAACATTGGTATCTTGAGACAGCTAAGTTGGCTACTCAAAAAGCTAAATTTCACAAGCTAAAGTTAACTGATGAGCTCTAGATGAGCTTGTGAAATGAGCTATCTCAACTGTGTACGATGAGCATGTTCTTGAAACAGTGGTTGAAATAAGCTAAGAGATAAGCACTTTATAAGCTTATTAGAAGTGAACTATTATTTTTCTAATTAATTTTAGCAGCTAAATCTTAATATCCCAAAAGGATTTAAGCTAAATCTTAATATTGAATCCTATATAAAATTATTCATTTTATTCAAAACCGCTAAGTGATATTTTGACTTTTTTAATTAATGAGCTAAGTTGACTTAAGTGAATTTTAATTAACTTTAATTGATTGATTATGTTGTTTTAAGCTAATAAGACTGTTTTAACTAATCTTAACAACTTTTAAAGCTATAATGATAATTATGTAATCAAAAATCCTAACAGTTAACTGGCAATATGAGATTAGAAGCTAATTTGACTTTTTAGTAAACTAGGACTAGTTTTCTTTGTTAAACTGAGATATTAGGCACTTAAGTGACACAAACTAATAACAAGCAACAACTCAAACACTCTCTAGATCAGTTATCAAGGCAAATCCAAACAATACTTTATATGACTGTTTTGGAACTTTTCAAAGACTTTAACAGATTAAGACCATAAATTTGATTACAGACCTTATAATATCATATATTAAAGCTAAATAAGCATTAAACAACAACACTATCAACATAAAACTAAAAATTACACTTATGCTATATTTAATCTGTAAAAATAAGATTTTTAGTAAATATAAATTTTAAAGAACAAGCTAACTATTTTATTGTTTAATTATGCTTAACTATAACTTATAAACATAGAAACACAATGATTTAAGCTAATGACCGACTACAGGTGAAATGCTAAAATTGAGAATTGCTTACAAGTTTGATTCCAAGTAAAAGCTGAGAACCAAAGCACAAGACCATTCCTAATAGCTTTCCACAAAGCTTCTAACCCAAGGCAATCCAATATTTACCCTCCCAACTGATTATCATTACTTGTGATTTTTGATTTTTGACTGATTTTTTCTTGATTTTTATGAATTATTGCTTTTTGCTTCTAAACCGATTTTAATGGATTTCTAATAGCTTATATAAGCTATCTAGGAGCTTATGTGGTCTACTCAGTCCTTAATAACAACAAACAACAACATTTGATTAATCATGAGGTTTTGAACTTGAAAATGCATAAACTGAAAACAGAACTTGAAACTTGAAATTGATAATTAAAAAGGTTTATAATACGAAAACTTGAAATACAAAGCTTGAAAGCTAAAGCATACACTGAATTTTATTTAAGCTAAAACGCATAAAGCTAAATTACAATTATTCTAGATAGATTACTCTCCTGCTTCTCCTCTTTCTTTATAGCATTGAGATACTCCCACATGCTTCGATCATATCCCATCAATCTTGGCCATTGATTCAATCAAACTCATCTCATCCGTTAAACTGCTTTTGGCCAAAGTCAATAGGCTTTGGGGCGCTTAATCTAATTAAGGAAGTTTGGAGTATAGTAGAGGTGTAAGGACAATTGATAGTAGGTATGGGGGGATGATTTGGAAAGCAAAACTTGTGTGTGTAACAAAAGGTTCATGGGGGATGCATTAATTGGTGTGGGTGGTGTATAGGTGGAAAGGGATGGTGATGAGTGTTTTAGATATCTCGGTGAGGTGGAAAGGTGGAAACCACCGGTTTTGATTTACAGGTGGGTGAAGGAGAAGAACAAGAGTTCGGTTTTGGTTTGACCATATTTGACCGTGGATATTATAAGTGGAGGGGTCAAAATGGGGGGTCACAGGTATAATGGCAGGGGTCTATTGGTTTTGGCTGGGGATCAAAATACAAAAGGGCCGTTTGGTTTGTTTAATATTACAAGGACCATTGTTGTAATTTGTGAATTTGAAGGACCAAACTGCCACTTTTCCAAAGATATTACAAGGACCAAACTTGTCATTTTTGAATAGTACAAGGACATTATGCATAAAATTCCATTTTTAATCAATCCAAGGACCATTTATGACAATTTTCAAAGTTTAGGGACTTAAGTTGTAATTTTGCAATTTTGAATTTCAAGGACTAATTTTGACAACTCATGAATCCCTAGGGACTTGAAATGATATTTTTCTTTATTATGATTTACCAGGGACTGCTTTTGACAACTTTTGAAACTTGGGGGACTAAAACTGCCAATTATGCAAACTTGATAATGCGTTTTCACCGATTTTGGCATTTTTGAATTTAAAACACATAAAACACTTGTTTGTGATATTTTTATCATTTTGATGCATTTCTGAGTGTTTTCATATGTTTTGGCATTCTAAACAGTACAAAAATGATGAGTATTTAGACACTCATCAATCCCCCACACTAAGATATTGCTAGTCCCTAGCAATGTTTTAAGAAAAATTAATGGATTTCATCTCTTTACCAAAAGCCATTACTTTTGGAGTAGCCAATTGTTTTAGTTCAAGTAAGAACCTTAGTACAATGATAACCAAATGATTTTGAGCAAATCACCACCTGAAACGGTTTTGATTTGTCTTTACCGTAAGTCGCTTGCTTCGACTAGCCAACTCTTTAGATAAATTATCAATATTATCTTTGGTGAGCTGATTACCAATTATGGTTTTTCCACCGCCTTTACCACAAGCCATAAACTTGCGGGCTAGCCAACTTTTCACTAGTTAAAGATATGGTGAAGTAACACCATACAATTTTGGGCAAATTGCAAGCCGACAACGGATTTGAGATATCTTTACCAAGAGCCGTTTGCTCCTGGATTAGCCAATCCTTATGTGGGTTAGACATGGTGGATGATTACCATTTGCCGAGTAAGTGAAAACACTTACTCCAAATTCAAAAATTTTGGCCAAAAACGGGGGAATTGGGTGGAATAATTACATGATAAAATTCGTGAGAATTCCCCACCACACTTAGAAATGAATATTGCCCTCAATATTCAAAGTACCGGCGGTTATGCCAAAACATAGAACATAAAAGGGAAATACTACGGCCATTATTTTGTTTTTGATATATACATTTTTTTAAGAATATTATATACAACATGGGCAACTCCCCCACACTAGGGTGGTAGAAAGTAGAAAGAAGTCAGAAATATGGGTGAAAACCCATATGTGTGCTATTGTTTTTGATTACCGAGTCGCTAGCTTGACTCGATCCCCGCATTTATTGGTTCATGGGGAATGTTTGTAGATCCGGGACAACCACAGGTGGAATGTCCTCTCCAAAGTAATGTTTCAATCGATGTCCATTCACTTTAAAATTTGGACCATCGGGTTGAGATAACTCAATGGTACCATAAGGATAAACCTTAGCAATAGTAAATGGACCGCACTAACGGGACTTAAGCTTTCCCGAGAATATCTTCAATCTTGAATTGAAAAGAAGGACTCGATCACCGACGTTGAAAACGCGGTTTTTGATTTTGGAGTCATGAATCTTCTTTGTCTTTTGTTTGTAGATCAAAGAGTTCTCGTGTGCTTGATCACGGAGTTCATTTAATTCATTCATTTGAACTTTTCTCGTGATCACCACCGCTATCTGAATATCGAAGTTTGCATGTTTCAAGGCCCAGTATGCCTTGTGCTCAAGCTCAATCGGCAGATGACATGCCTTTCCGTACATTAGCTTGTATGGAGTACACCCGATGGGTGTTTTGTAAGCTGTACGGAAGGCCCAGAGCGCCATCCAGTTTATCCCACCAGATGCACGATTTTCGCCATCGTCCTTTCTAAAATTCTTTTTATACCTCGGTTAGAAACTTCCACTTGCCCACTTGTTTGTGGGTGGTATGCGAGAGAGACGGTGAGTTGCACCATACTTTTGCATGACTCTATCAAATTGGTCATTGCAGAAATGTGTACCACGATCATCGATTATAGCTCATGGAGTTCCAAACCTAGCAAAAAGAGATTTTAAAAATTTCACAACAACTCGGGCATCGTTAGTAGGTAAAGCTTTCGCTTCAACCCATTTTGACAAATAGTCAACCACAAGTATGTATTTGTTTCCTCGAGATGATGGAAATGGCCCCATAAAGTCAATACCCCATATGTCAAATATCTCACACACTTGAATGGCGTTTTGCGGCATTTCATTTCTTTGTGAGATATTTCCGCTGACGCTGACAAGCGCCACAGTTTTGACAAAATCGGGGCATCCTTATAAATCGTGGGCCAATAAAACCCGAATCAAACACCTTTTTGGCTGTGTAGTTTGGACTATGATGGCCCCGGTGGGTCCAGCATGGCAAGCTTTGAGAATGTCCATAGCTTCTTGTCCATAAACACACCGTCGGATGACTTGATCCGCACATATTTTGAATAAGTAGGGTCGCCCCGAAGTAATGTTTAACCTCTTTGAAGAATTTGTTCTTCTGTTGGGTCGACATCCCTTTCACTATGAAGTTACCCGCATGGTAATTTGCAAGTCAAGAAACCATGGGGTGGTAGAGTTTCCACTAAAAGAAACCGCATTGAGTGTCTCGAGAGGAAATGTTTCATTTATTTCCTTTTTCTCGAAAACATCTTGGTGAGGGTTTTCTAGACGACAGATGATCAGCCGTGTTCTCGGCTCCTTTTTATCACGTATAATGATATCAAATTCTTGGAGGAGAACCCAACGGAGCAATCTCGGCTTTGCATCTTGTTTTGCAAAGAGATATTTGAGAGCCGAAAGTGATCCGTGATACACCACGATTTGGTTAAGATTAAGTAAGGCCGAAACTTCTCAAATGCATACACCACGGCTAATAGCTCTTTTTCTGTGGTGGTGTAATGAGTTTGAGCTTCAGTCATAGTTTTGCTTGCGTAGTGGATAGCCGAAAATGCTTGCTTTACGCGTTCCCTAGGATCCGCACCGATAGCAAAATCACTTGCATCGCATTACATGAGCTCAAAGGCAAGTCCCCGCCGGGAGCAACGAGAATGGGTGCTTCAATAAGCTTTTTCTTTAATGTTTCAAAAGCTTTGATGCACTTGGGTGAGAAGATAAAAGGAGCATCTTTTTCAAGAAGATGGGTCATAGGCCGCGCGATTTTAGAAAAATCTTGTATGAATCTCAGATAGAAACCGCATGACCTAGAAAACGCCTAATACCTTTGACGGTAGTAGGATGAGGTAATTTAGCAATAACATCGACTTTTGCTCTATCAACCTCAATCCCATTTTTGGAAATCTTATGGCCAAGGACTATGCCTTCTTTGACCATAAAGTGGCTCTTCTCCCAATTTAGACAAAGATTGGTGTCTTCACACCGCTTTAGCATTTTTTCTAAATGGGAGAGACATGTTTGAAAAGAGTCCCCAATGACCGAGAAATCATCCATAAATACCTCCATTGTTTCCCCGATCATGTCGTGGAAAATGGCCATCATACATCGTTGAAACGCGCTGAGAATTACATAAGCCAAAAGGCATACGCCTCAGAGGCAAAAGTTCCGTATGGGCAGTGAATGTGGTCTTATCTTGATCCCCGTGGATCAATGGGGATCTGAAAATAACCCGAGAAACCATCAAGGAAACAATAGTATTCATTCCCTGCTAATCTCTCAAGCATTTGGTCCATGAAGGGTAGAGGAAAATGGTCTTTACGGGTGGCGCCATTCAACTTACGATAGTCAATACAAACACGCCATCCCGCTACACCGAAGTTGGAATTAACTCGTTATCTTCATTTGTGACAACAGTACTGCCACCCTTTTTCGGAACACAATGAATTGGGCTAACCCAAGGACTATCTGAGATCGGGTAAATTAATCCTGCATCAAGAAGTTTGATAACCTCTTGTTTGATAACATCATGGATCTTTGGATTTACCCTTCTCGATGTTGAATCTTGGCTTGAAGTCATCCTCCATCAAGATTTTGTGAGTACAAAACTCGTGGTTGATACCTTAATGTCGGAGAGTTTCCAAGCAATTGCTTGCGTGACTTCAAGACCTTTATGAGAGCAGTCTTTTCATCTTTACTCAAATCTCTAGCAATAATGACGGGTAATTTATCATCACCTTCAAGAAATGCATACTCGAGATGAGGTGGTAAGTCCTTAAGTTCGACTTCAGAAATTCTTCAGCTTTATCTCAACCGACTTGACTTCCTTGTTATGAAGTTCGACGGGAGGAAGTGATGATGGATCATCATTAAGCAACTTCTCAATGAGAAGTATGTCCCCTCGATGTCGATGGGAGCGTGATCAATTTCCCATGGAACATAATCACTGGACAAGTATGCTTCAATCTCTTCCAAGATGAAGTCACTTTCCTCAAATGGAGGGAGAGAAGGAGTAGAATTGGCGATGATGGGTTGAGATGAATGAGTGAGATTATCACCCGAAGAATTTTGATCATAACCAAGAACTTCTTGAGAGTACTCTTCGTGCAACATCAATGATATCTATTCGTTAACCGATTCTAATCATAATTTGCGGAGTACCAAGTTTGATCAAGGTTAAAGATGACAGCTTCATTACCAACACGTAATGTGATTTCTTGCTCAAATACATCAATGAGAGCACGCCCGCTCGTGAATCCTCGCCCAACAATGAGAGGAACCCGTGAATCAAAGATCCAAATCAACAACTACAAAGTCACCGAAAATGGAACTTTCCTACTTTCACAAATACGCCCTCAGCAATGCCAAGAGGACGGGATATTGTACGATCTGCAAGCTCGAGAGTCATGCATGTAGGAGTAAGTTCCGAAAGAGAAAGTTTCTTCCATATCAATAAGGCATCGTGTGATGCTTGCACCAAGATCCGCTAAGGCAAAGCATTCAACCATTCCCGAAATACACAAGGTAAGAGAAATTTTCCAGATCTCCAAGCTTTTCCGAAGCTTTTCAAGATAATCGCAGGCGCTTCGTCAGAGAGTTTTAGCCATTTCAAATAGCTTTTCCTTGTTGCTTAACATATGTTTGAGAGTTGATGCAAATTAGGGCATCAAGATGATAGCATCCGCAAAGCTTATGTCAAAATGTAGTTCTTGGAAAATTTGAAAAATTTGTCCATTTGATGACTGGCTTTTTCGCTGAGCTTTTGCTCATTCAAACGTGATGGGTAAGGAATAGAAGATTTGGATTTGGGGTTTTTCAACTGAGCTACTGGAGGTTCAAAACAACTCCCCGGATTGGATTTGGGCTCGACAACTTGAGGATGACATCGCTGGTACCTCCTTTATTAGTAGGAAGTTCCTTGTCCTTGTCGCCTCGGTTCACTTTCCACTACCTTCGGGAGAGAAGAAGAAGAGGTAGTAGGAATAGCGGGTCCATTGTATGAAACACCACTGGTTGTGATCGCCTGCACGCCTCGGTTAGCGATCGTGTTGCTCGGAAGTTTTCCTGAGCCCGAGGGTTGATCATTTAAAGACTTCTTTAGATCGGCGATCGACGACCAACAACCTGCTTCATTTCATCTTGGATTTCATGAATTTTTTAATAACTCATCGATGATGGTCCATGGAACAATGGTTTCGAGTTTGATTAGGAAAATTCGCCTCTAATGTTCGATTAGGGCCTTGATTTTGAAAAATTTCCTTTTTGGATTCATATTCCCATGAAATTGATTCCTTGATTGAAATTGTTTTGATTAAGGTTTCCTTGATGTTGGAAACCTTGATTTGTTCCTGATAGAAATTACCTTGGTTTTGATAACCTTGGTTCATTCTAGGTTGGTTCTCGATTCCGCTTTGTATGTTAGGATTTCGCTAAAACCGGTGGTCCCTGATAAGTATTAGCACGGTAGTTTGGTTCATTTTGAGGACGGTATTGATTACCTCCTGCTGGAAGTACCGCTATAGCATTGGCTTCAAACGGACTACCATCTCCGTGCAGATAATTGTAGTATGCATGAGGGCCACCACAAGTAACATGACTTCAACTTTCTTCACTTCACCATGTGATGGTGTTCGCGCGAAAGTGACTTTTTTGGTTAGCAAGAACCAAAGCTCGAATAATATCCGTGAGTTTGTCAATCTTAGCATCGGTGCTAGATGTACTCACGCGAGATGAATAGAAGGTCCAGATTGATAGAGACTGATATGTCTTTGGCTTAAAAGGACGGACCTGGGACTTGTTTTCAATGATTTGCAAGGCTTCTTTTGTGGTCTTGCTCAGAAATTACCTCCTGGAGGCATTTAAAGAGTCTTGGTTAGTTCGTACCATTGTAGAAAGTATCCATTTGCATTAACTCGGTAAAACCATGATGCGGACACTTATGAGCAATTCTTTTGTAACATCCTATGCCTCAATGATTCATCAAATATTTGAGAAAATTTCATTATCTCATTCTTAAGACTTGTAGTTCGAGATGGAGGATAGAATTCATTAACAAACTTAGTGACTAGATCTTCCCATGTCTCAATGGAACGAGGGGTTGTTTTCGCCAATCCGGCTTGTCCCTCTAGATAAAATGGGAACAAAAGAAGCTTAATTGCTTCATGTGGGACATTCTTGTATTTGATGGTAGATGCAATCTTGTTAAACCATCAATATGTGATGAGGATCATCCCGCTAAAAACCATAAAATTGGCTTTGGGTTACAAGATTAAGCAACCCGGTTTTGAGCTCAAAGGTATCACCACGATGGTCGGGACAATAATGGCACCTCCGTAACCCTCGATGGGTGCTTGGAGAAGCTCATTCATCGGCTTGTCTTCCGCCATTTTCGAAGTA
This sequence comes from Chrysanthemum makinoi, assembly GCA_910596185.1. Classification (NCBI taxonomy): domain Eukaryota; kingdom Viridiplantae; phylum Streptophyta; class Magnoliopsida; order Asterales; family Asteraceae; genus Chrysanthemum; species Chrysanthemum makinoi. The sequence goes on from OU343221.1 coordinate 332,376,084, forward strand.
GGTGGTGGTGTTAGACGTTTCCTCGCCAGGCGGAGCGTAACGCCCTCTACTTCATGGAATATTTGCAAGCTCGAAAGTGGACTTGTATGGAGAACGAGCTACATGCACTAAGTATATAAAATCGCTTTCAAAACAAATGCGAGACAAAATGACAAGTGTACTTAAACCAATAATCACAAATGAAATGGCTTCTTTGAAAAGGTACACCAAATCACAAGGACACAAAGGCAAGTTTTAAATCTTTTGTTCAGAACTTATTATGGTCACACCCCCGCCAGGTGGTATCGCCTTGATTTGCCGTGGTTAATTTTTATGTATTTATTAAGTACCACCTGAAAAGACGAGGTATGGATATGTGCTAAGGGTTTAAAAAAATTTTGAAAATATTTTTGTATCGTCTCGTTTAACCAAATCGTATCTCTTTAAGAATCACCTTAAAGAAAATACAAGATAGAAAACGTTACGATTGTTTTGTTATATATATAACTTTTTGTTAACACTTCAGAAAAAGTGTTAATGACTTTTGATAACTTAAAAAACTGTTACAAACGGTGGTATATGTGCAAGTACGGTCCGAATGCTTAAAACACGCTTTACAATGTGGCCCGGGCTCCTTGATTCGCCTCAACAAGTCAAGTTTAATCACACGTTCACATTACTTGTGAATGGTCAACCCGAATAAACTTTTAAATCACCGAAAAGCAAATGCATTAAGATCGAGGAATATAGGATTCCTCGTTAAGTCCCACGGAGGATTAATGGTGTTTAACACTTTCTGATGTCGAATAATCACTAAGGATAGTGATCAGGAAGGATTGTGAATGATAATTACACCTAAAGAGAAAGTTTGTAAATTATAGGGGCTTAAATGCAAATTAAAGAAAATTAAAAGCTATATTATATTAAATAAACGCTATCACTATTTTTTACAATGATGTTTTTGTGATTTATAAAACAAAATAACTTAAATAAACTATTTTAATTAAAACGTAAAGTTAAATTATCTAAAAACGTGACCTAAAATGAAAATGCTTATGTATAAAATTACGAAAAGCATAAGTAAAACGTAAAATTTGTGAAATAAAAGTCCTACAAGTGTAAAAACAATTTTCTTACGTACTATATGACAAAAGAAAATTTTAGAAAAAATATTTATATTTTTTAGACTTTTATATTTTTTATTATGAATTAAATACTATTTTAAACTAAATAAATGATTAAAAATACTAAAACTATTCAGAAAAATCTGAAACTTTTTTGTAAAATACTTTATACTAATGCAAATCTAAGAAAAATATAAAAGTTGTAAGAGCTTATTTTAATAAGCTAGAAATAAGCTGATTAATACGTATAAGCTAAATGAGAAAATAAGGCTTATGTATTAAATATTGCAAGAGATAACCAAAGACCCAAGCAGTTGGTATGGTGTGTGTGGTCAAATGGTGGCTGAGGTCTCGATCCCAAAGCACTCCCTTTTTGCTTTTTATTTTATTTTTGGATTTTTCTTTAACAAACTTATTAAGTATACTTAGATAAGCAAATTTTAAAACTACAACTTTTTATGAAAACTGCTAATAAGCTCAGAATAAGCCTAAGTATCTCAACAACAGCTTTTAAAATTGGAAATAAGCACAAGATTTAAGCTAAATGACTTATAAGCTAGAAAATAAGCACAAGTACACTAGAAATAAGCTAAGCTATCAGAATAAGCTTATACAACAACTGAGAATGCAAATAACTTAAAATAAGCAATCGATCAATAAGCAAATAAGCACAAGATACATCATTTATCAGACACTTATTGGTTTCTAAGTACTTTCTAGCTACTTTAAGCACTATAATAAGCTAAGAAATGAAAACAAAGACTGCAACTAACAAGTTGACCAATTGAGCTTCCTAAAAGCTAAAGTTCTCATGTGTTGTTGTCCACTAGAGAGCTTTTAATGAGCTTATTAAAAAGTCTATAAACACTGATTATTCTATGTACTAGTTAAAATGGACAAACATAGCCATGCAGTGCTTATCAAATAAGCTACAAAGTGAAAATGAACATTGGTATCTGGAGACAAACTAGGTTGGCTACTCAAAAATCTAAATTTCACAAGCTAAAGTTAACTGATGAGCTCTAGATGAGCTTGTGAAATGAGCTATCTCAACTGTGCACGTAGAGCATGTTCTCTGAAACGCTGGTTGAAATAAGCTAAGAGATAAGCACTTTATAAGTGATTAGAAGTGAACTATTATTTTCTAATTAAGTTTAAGTTTACTAAATTTTAATATCCCAAAAGGATTTAAGCTAAATCTTAATATTGAATCCTATATAAAATTATTCATTTTATTTAAAACCGCTAAGTGATATTTTGACTTTTTATAGAAATGAACTAAGTTGACTAATATAAACTTTAAATTAATCCTACTCACTAATTGTGTTATAATAAGCTGAAATAAGATAAACTTAAGCTAGAATAACAGGTTTTAAGATAATATGATGAATTTCACAATGTATTTTCTAACAGTTAACTCATAAGATGATTTAAAAGATGATTTTGACTTTTATTAAGCAAGACAGGATATTTTATGGTTTGACTAAGCTAATAGATGCTATTGTGACTTAGAACAACAACAATTAACAACTTAAATACCTTCTAACACAGTTTAACATGGAGATTCAAACACCACTTAATATAACTGTTTTTAAGCTTTTAATACTAAAACAAACTTTTAAGCCAAGTAACCTATTTATTAACTTGTAGTTACTATATTTAAACAAGATTGAACTGGAATTAACAATATCTAAACACTTATATTAGGTGATGCAAATTTTCAATAAATGGCTTACAAATGAGTTAATGCACAAGACAAAGAACCAAGGACTGAGATCACTCCTATGGCTTCCCAAGAAGCTCTAAACCAATAAGCAATCCAAAATCACTCTTCACCGCTTCATTCTCCATGATTTTTATTTTTAGCTAATTTTTCTTGATTTTATGAATTTTTGCTTTTGCTTCTAAACTAATTTTGGTTACTAAAAGCTTTAATAAGCTTTCTAGGAGCTTATATGGGCTTATCAGTCCAAGATAACAACTATTAACAACATTTGATCATTTTGAGATTTTTTTGAACTAGGAAAATTTGCATAACATGAAAACTTGAATTAAAACAAATTGAAACTGAAAAGGATTAAAATACACCGAGAATTGATAATACAAGATTTGAAAGTTTAAAACATACTTGAAAACATAAGTTAATGAAAACGAAGCTAAAATTACAAAATTACTCTAGATAGCCATCACATTGCTTCCTCTCCTTTATATTGATCTTTTAGACTCGCTACATCCTTGAGACTTTCCCACCTCATCCCGGCCATGAATCTTTCGTAATCATCATATCGTCCAAGTGGAAATTTACCGCCTTCCTTTTAGCAGGTTTTTGCATTTAATGATTTTGGTGGATGTGGAGGAGGGAGTTGTTAACCACCGGGGATAAGGTGGAAGGTGGAGAGGTGGTGGACAACCACCGTTTTGGGGTTACGAGATTGTGAGGGAGATGAACAGTGGTTTATGGTTTGGGCTGTTTTGACCAAATTTGACCGAGAGATATTAATTCGGGGGTTCAAAATGGGAGGGTCACGTGTTTATGGCAGGGTCAATTGGTTTGGCTGGGTTTAAAATTACAAAAGGGGTCCGTTTGGTTTGTTTAATACACAAGGACCATAAATGTAAATTCTGCAAACTTGAGGGACCAAACCTGTAATTTCTCAAAAGTTATCACAAGGACCAAACTTGACAAACTTTAATAGTACAAGGACCATATTTGATAATTTCCTATTTTTAAATATCCAAGGACCTTATTTGACATTTTCAAAACTGAGGACTAAAGTTGTAATTTTACAATTTTAAATTTCAAGGACTTGTTTTGACAACTTATGAATCCCTAAGGACTTAAAATGATATTTTTCTTTTATTGATTTTTACCGTGGACTGCTTTTTGACAACTTTTAAAACTTAGGGGACTAAAACTGCCAATTATGCAAACTTGATACGTTTTTCAACTGATTTTGGTATTTTTGCATTTAAAACACATAAAACACTTATTTGTGATATTTTCATCATTTTAATGCATTTCTGAGTGTTTTAAGATGTTTTGGCATTCTAAACAAGATAAAAAATGATGAGTATTTAGACACTCATCAGTTGCCTCCATAGCTTCTTATAGCGGATGGTCCAAACAAGTCCATATGTAATAATTCTAGACACTTATATGTGGACACCATATTTTTAGATTTGTGACTACTATGTGTTTGTTTACCAATTTTGCAAATAAAGTGTTGGTCATATTTTAGTTTTGGTAAATTCCTAACCAATTCTTTTGAAGATAGGTTTTGTATAAGTCTCATATTAGCGTGACCTAAACGTCTATGCCAAAGAGATGAGCTATCGTCTAATGTTGTTAGGCAAAGTTTGTCATTATATGTTTTATCTATTTTCATGACGTATATGTTATTTTTCCTAACTCCTTTAGCTATGGTGATACCATCTTTTAGTATTTTACTACAATTTTCATCAAATAGTACTTTATACTTTTTATCACATAGTTGGCTAATACTAAGTAGATTAAATCCTAACCTATCCACATGAGCAACATTTTCAATAGTTAGGGAGTTATGAGCAATCGTACATTTGCCAATAATTTTGCTTTTGAGATTGCTACCAAAGGTGACATTACCTCCGTCATACTCTTGGTATGATGAGAAGAGACTTTGTTGCCCGTCATGTGTCGTGAGCAACCACTATATTTTTATCCATTCATCATGTTCCAATCCAACTTTCAAGCATACCTAAGAAGCAAATAACTCAAGCATTTGGTCCCCAATATCTCATGGGTCCATGTGGGTTATACATACCATTTATTTGATTCATGTATGGAAACGATGGGTAAGAGTTCCATGGCATGTAATCTGAGTTTGATATGGTCTAGGAAAGTTTTGATTCCAACCATTGTGTTGGTAGTTGGGTTTCTGCTGTATTGCTTTTAGGAGAGGGCTGGCAAAGGAGTTTTATATCGTTGTTGAGTAGTTTTGATCTAAATTCATTTTTGACAAGTCCTACTCGAAGTAACAAGTGTTTTAGTTTAATACTATTATTGGTTTTCTTTGTTATTTTAACAAATTCAAGACGGTCTCGTATTGCGTAACATTTCGTTACTGGTACCCACGGCACCATTTTGCACAACGGACGAACCCTTATTTTGGTTCGTCCGGCTTCGTCGGTGACTGCAGAAATTTTGGATGGTCGTTCGTCCTTTTTCAGCCTGTTTTGACTCTTGGAATTAATACTTCATTAAAACCTAGCCCATTCATGTCTCCCGGTGTTTTATGAATTTTAACTATTTCATCGGCAAGAGCGATGTTCTTGTTAAACCTTTTAAATTTAGAATTGTTTTCGATTAAAACCTCTTGTGTGAGTTTTAGTTTTTCTATTTCAAGTTTAGGCTCTTGACATGATTTACAATCATCGTCATTTGCTTTTCCTTTTTCTAGTCGTTTTGCTTTTTCTTTTAACTCAGAAACTTCATTTTCCAAAAATTCCTTTTGGTTTTTAAAAATTTATTTTTAGTTATGAATTTTAGACTTAGCTCACACAATTTATTATATTGTTTTTGCAAAGTGTCATCATCAATAGAAGAATAAGAAGAGTCGAAAGTACCTCATTTTCTCATGTGCCATTAGAGCGATCTCTTCCTTGCTTGATTCTTCATCGCCACTATCACTCCAACCACTTACAAAAGCACGTTGAGTTTTGCTTTTAGGTGGCTTGGGACATTCTCCTATGAGGTGACTTGCATCACCACATCTAAAACATTTTCTTTCACCTTTACCCTTCTTGTCATCCCGATCTTTCGAATGGCTTTTTTCGAGGTCTTTACTTAACCTCTTCTTCTAAAGAACTTAAAATCTCTAACGGCCATGGCATACTTCTCATCTTCACTACCAGAGCAAGATTCGTCATCATCACTTGATTCCGCTTTTGCTTTTAGAGCAACGGATTTGATCTTCTCCCTTTTTCCTTTGATGATCTCCTAATCTTTCTCCATCACCATTTCGTGTACTTTGAGGTTACCGATCAACTCGCCTAGTGACATTATTGAGAGATCTTTTGATTCCTCAATGGCGGTCACTTTAGCTCTCCATTTGGGATGGAGTGCTCTAAGAAATTTCCGGACAAAGTTCTTACTACGAAAAGATTCATCAAGTGCTTTAAGTGATGTAATAATAGTGTTAAAGCGAGCAAAGCCACAATCAATGGTTTCATTCTCGAATAACAAATTGTTCATATTGTTGAACAAGAAGATCAATTTTGTTATCCTTGACTTGTAAATTACCTTGATGTGTAACAATTAAAGATTCCCAAATATCTTTGGCAGTTTTACACATAAAAATTCTTTCATATTCTTTTCTAGGTAAAGCATTATAAAGCATCATTTTAGCTTCATTATTTTTAGCAACTAGTTTCTTTTGTTCATCAACGGAAATATCCTTTGTTGTAGAACTAAAATCCCTTTAACAATAATAAACCAAAGATCTATATCTTTTGATTTTACATATGTTTCAAAACGGTTTTTCCAATAGATAAATCCATTGGTTTCAAAGAGTGGTGGTCTTTGCATAGATTGCCCTTCTTTAAAGTTTTCGGAATCCATGGATCGTTTCAAGTTTATAAAATACAAGTTATTTTAGAAATTCTTGAGCAACGAGGCTCTGGTACCAATTGTAGAAAACTAGAAGGGGGGGTTGAATAGTTTACCAATTAAAAACTTTGTTTTGAAACTTATTGTAAAGATCAATTAATATTGATCTTAGATATGTTAATATGCAAGCAATAAGTAAAGAGTAAATAAGGAAAGAAATGATCAAACCACAACAAGTTGTTTATAGTGGTTCGTCTACAAGGACTCTTTTCCTTCTGGCCTCCACTCCTCGAGTTTCACACTCGAGAGTTTAACTTCACTAGTCAACAAGCTCCTTTCACCGGCGGAGAAAACCTTTACACTTCGCTTACACTATTTCCGACACTAAGCTAGATGCCGAGTTCTTTCCAAGGGTACAACCACTCCCACACACAACGTATTTTGAGGACTAAAATACTAACCACTCACACTCACAAGATTATGATGGTTTAATACAACAATGAAGTATGAATCAACACAAGATCATACAACACTAAACAAACAAGACTTCCAACTTCTCGTTTGAAGCTTGAATGTGACTTGATCTTCCTTGCTACAAAAGAGATCACTAATATGATATGAAACCTGAGTTAGAAAGTTGAGAGAAGATATGTATGAGAGTATGTTAGGGATGAAAAACTGGCTTGGCATTGCTATTTATAGCCAAAATGGACAGGAGCTCACGGACCGCTGAACCCTTGGTTCCGCCCAGTACCAAATTGGTACCGCCGGCCCGATCAAGATATCAAATCTTTACTAAAGTCAACTCTATCTAAGTGAGATTGTGCAAGATATGAAGAGTACAAATCCACACAAAATATCTAATGAAATCTTCCAATGATTTCCATGATGCATCACATGATGTCATATGTTGTATTTCTATTTTTAGAAATATGCAAGTACTTAAGTAGTGTTTGGTTTTAAGAACCTAACACATTCTAAAAACTACTATCATACATAATGATTAGAGTTATATCAAGATGTTACTAATCATAAATGTAAATGCTTGAATGATGAATATATTATTTGAAAAAGCTTGTTTTAATATCTATTAAACTTGACAAGCTTTAAGCTTTTATACAAATTAAATTTACTTTTGTCGTTAACAAAACTTAGGTAAAGATCAAAAATATAAATAACGTTTAATGACGATATTTGTATTAATGACTATTTTAAAAACCATTTGTTTCGAAAATAAGAGCTACATGGCTCTGGTACCAATTGTGGAAACGTAGGGTGAATACGCTATCCGTTTAAAAACGCTTAGATCTTTAGTATCAAATCGCTCATGAAGCTTGTTATAATATGAAAGTTCCAATTATTGTTTGTGACCAATGTAAAGCATAGTAAACCATGTTGTCACACAAGCATTAACATCAAACCATATCACAAGCAATAGTATAGTGCAACTATAAAAGTAAAGAGATAAAGAAAGGAAAGTGCATACCGAACACGATGATTTATAGTGGTTCGGTCACGGATCTCCTTTCCGCCTACTCCCACCCGAAGTACCCAACTCGAGAGTTACTTCACTAGATCAACAAGCTCCATTCTCGGCGGAGAAAACCTTACAATCGTTGCTTACACTTTTTCTGGTACAAAGCTAAATACCGGGTTCTAGTTCGAGGTAGAACCAACCTAACGTCGCTTATACAATATTTCCGACACTAAGCTAGATGTCGAGTTCTTTACAAGGGTACAACAATCCCAATATGTTTTGTGGCCCAACATAACAAACCATGTGTTTTATGGCACAAACACATAAACCATCTAATCTAGTTTGGTGAAAGTGTTGTGATGATGCAATGATGTTCTACACTAATGATCCATGACACAAATGTCTAATGGATATGAATAACTACTTCTAAATGATCTTCCATTGATAGGAAGCCTTCATGATGAAGATCACAAGTTCCCTAAACTTGTTTTGATAGATCTTCAGCTTGTGGTGAGTGAGGATGGCTAGATCTCCAAGCTTTCCTTGGTTGATCAATGTAGAGTATGCTTACAACAAAGATGAATGTTAGAAGCATTATGATCATGATCATTAGGGTGTTTAATATATGTCACTACATTGTTAATGATAGATCTAAATGTATGCAAGAAGGTGGAGAAGATGTGTTTTCAAGTGGTGAAGAAATGGGAAAACAATGGGCTTCTATTTATAGCCAAAAGCGACAGAGCGTCCTACACCAAGGAACCCTTTAAAGGGTTCCGCCCTTTATACAAAAGGGTTCCGTGGGTGCCTCTACTGAATATCTAAAAATCTTTCTTCAATTCTTTCCAAGATATTACCAAATCTTACTAAGATCACATTTGATATATTGAGTATCAATCTAACCAAAATATTCAAGTGATCTTCCAAGGATTTCAAAGATGATGCATGACATGATGTAACATGTATTTCCATTTTAGATTAAAAGGTTTATCAAGGTAAACTTGTAAAATGTATTATGTAACTAGTTAATAAAATGTCTAGTTACCTTTTGAAATACTTGTGAATGCAAAATGTAAAATGAGGTTAGAAATAGAATGGTTAACCTATTAAAATACTTAGTGACTCTAAATGTATTTTAAACATTCTAAATGATTTGTTAATGGGTTTGATCATAATGCCATAACAAACATGTACTAACTGTGTTGTAACATACGAGGACTTGAGACATCGAGAAGAGTTGAATGTATGTTGAGACAAAGTGTGATTACAAGTAACTTGTACATTTTACGCTATGTATTACAAGTTACATATGCTATCAATCAAAACAAACGAGACTGTATAGATTAAATATCAAAATATTTGCACTAACATGCTCCATTTGTTCTGTCTCCTTTGCTTAATTAGTATTTTATTACAAGCGTTGTTGGTGCGTGTCATGGATTACTCTGTTTTATGTTTATAATAAAGAGATTGTTGTTATTTGGAACCCTTGTATCGGAAAATCATTTGGTATTGCTCTTCCAGAATATGTCCC